>VZTV01017588.1:0-37444 GCA_013400875.1 Anhinga rufa | reverse complement strand
CACCATGCAAACCCAATACAGCTTTGCAGCAAACAGAACTACTAGTTGCCTTTTCCAGACACAGTTGTTTCCAGTATGAGTAACAGGAAACGTGTTTCTCCACATACGGGCCACCGTCTGAAAGCCCTACTACACCAACACATAGGCAGAACCAAGCAAGTGTTTGGTGACATTTCCCTCTCACTATCTCGCTGTTAAATGAGCTTTAAAAGAAAATCTTGCCTTGGTGCTAGTTGAGTCTATTTTGAAAGCACAAAAATCCTCCAGAGATCAGCAGCAAAGACTGAAGCAGGTTGGGTAAAAGCAATGGGAGAAGAGGAAAATATAAACTCAAAGCATCTCCCCTCTTCTCCAGCAAACGCAATGCTTTCGTGTTAGCAATTAAAGAAACAAAAGCCACAGGGATACTGCCATCACCCTGCACATGGTTATTCACAAACCTCAGCTTTGGATGACAGTTACTAGACCCACACCGTGCAAAATGTTCCTCTGGAGGCTTGCGACCTCCATCTCACATGTCGTGGCGTTCACAGCTCCGAGTTACCGGTGGGCACTGGGCTTCTCCAGTGATTCCAGTGGGATCACTCACCCCTCCTGGCATGCCAACCTCCTCCGACTTGCTTTTGGGATGCATTTTGGAAGCTTTGCCTGCTAATTAGGGTAAAGGAAGGCAACATGTCCACCCCTGCCCTCCAACATCCTCAGCTCCTCCGTTTGGGGATGCTGCCCTTGCAAAAAGCCCTCCAGTATTTTGGCAAACACAGGCTGCTCTCTGCCTTGCTGGAGTGACTGATAACATGATAGAGAATTGCAGCCCCCCACCAGATTGCCAAAGGATGGTTTAAAGAAGGGGAAGAAAGAGTGCAAAGGATTTCATGCCCTGGTTTGGAAATTCAGCATTATTTTCAGTCATTTCTGGATAACCCTGCTATTTTTGGGTTTTAATTTTTTTTTTTATTTCATCTGTTTCCTTCCTATTGAATATCGCACAGTTCCCTCCAGAACCCAGAATAAAATTAGTAGGAGCTCACTCAGATGCAAAATTTGGTTTTTTTTCTTACTGATTCCTCTAACCAAGGGAAATGACTATGGTAGAAAGGAGCTGAACATGGAATGACCCAGGGGGCTGAACCTCAAAGATCAATTAAGCCTCTCACATCGCTCATTTTGATGATACTCCTCCCTGGGCTCCAGCAGGCAGCATGATGCATCTCCTGCCCAAAATGCTAAGGAAAGAGCACATGTTATTGCCTGAAAAGAGCATACGTCAAGATCAATGGCTTGCTGCAGTCCCCAGTGTGAGCATGGGCTCACTCCACCACCAGAAGGGTGGTAACAAGCCCTGACAAAGGAAGACATGTCTTGCACCACCAAGCCACCCACTGATCCTACTCTACATAAAAAGGAGCGTCAACCTGAAAAAATCAGAGTTTGCTTTTAGACGGGTAGGAAGATGGTGGTAAGAGAGGACGGGCAGTGCAGTGGCTTAGAATTGTAGTACCATAGAATCATTGAATGCCCTGAGCTGGAAGGGACCCGCAAGGATCATCGAGTCCAACTCCTGTCCCTGCACAGGACACCCCAAATTCACACCGTGGCTCTGAGGGCCTTNTGAGGAAGCTGCAGCCCGCCATGAGCTCTGCCCTCAGCCTCCTCTTCTCCAGGCTGAAGAGACCAAGGGGCTTCAGCCGCTCCTCGTACGGCTTCCCCTCTAAACCCTTCACCAGCTCCGTGCCCTCCTCTGGACACTCTCCAGCAGCTTTATACCCTCAATGTCCCGCGGCGCCCAACACTGCACCCAGCGCTTGAGGCGAGGCCGCCCCAGCGCGGAGCAGAGCGGGACCATCCCCTCCCTCGCCCGGCTGCGATGCAGCGCTTGATGCACCCCAGGGCACGGCTGGCCCTCTGGGCTGCCAGGGCACTGTTGGCTTATGGTCAACTCTCTGTTGGCCAGAACCCCCTTGTGTTGGGAGGGACCTTCAGAGGCCATCTAGTCCAACCCCCGCTGCCATGAGTGGGGACATCTTCAACTAGACCAGGTTGCTCAGAGCCCCATCTAGTCTGACCTTGGGCATTTCCAGGGGTGGGACATCGACCACCTTTCTGGGCTTGGGAGGTCTAGCTAGGACAAAGCTCCACAAGCTGTGATACCACCTCCCCAAGGTGCCTCATCACCTCCTCCAGCCCCACAGTGATGCTGCAATAGCTTTGCCACTGGGTTACACAGGGCCTCGCCTGCTTTACATGAAGCCCAGGATAGCCAACATGGGCTGGGATGCTGCGTTAGGCACTGTGGGCATCCTTACAGCCCTGCCATGAAATCCTGTATTCTGTATCGTTAGATGTTAAGGGGCTGTTCTACATATTCCTGCATGGGTTTTCCATCAATGTTTTTTGCCATTTCCAAACCAGGACCCTCAAGGAGCTGGAAGGGGGTTAATAATGATTTTTTTTAATCCGGTGACATTTCCTATTTGTGCTAAAAGTACGAAGGAAATGTCTTGGGTCAATGAGAAACAGATTTGGGGGGAAAGGAAAGGGCTTCGGCAACATGAAAAAAAATAAGAGTTTGCCACCCCTCCGCATTTAGTTTGAATCAAAATTAAATGTCTTCGTTCACTTCCAAGTCTTGTTTAACCTTTCTTCCTTCTAACTGGAAACTGCCATTTCCAAACAAAATGTTGAAAAGCTTCATTGAGAAGATGTCAAAAAGGAAACATTTTGGCATTTCCGAAATGACACATTTCATTTCGACATTTCAAATGAAATGCCTGGACATTAAAAATAAATTAACTCCCCCTGGGGATTTTCAGTGTATCCAGTTGCCAAATTCAACTTAAGCTTATGAATAGTCCAGGCTTTCCCAAATTCAACTTTTGAATTAATTTACGCTGGAAGTTCAGTTCAGTTTTGGTCCGGACTGTGATGCTGAGGCCCTGCAATGCCCTTGTACATGATCTTCCTCTGTACATTCCCAAAACTTGATCTCCAGCCAACATCTCAAGTCTAGAAATATTTACACCTTATGAAAATATTATATATTAAGAGAATGGGTTAGCCTATGACCCAACAACAGCCTCTCAAATTATTTTAACATGTGCTTCGCTCCTAATATACTGCTGTCATTCATGGGGATTAATGGTTGTTATTAATCACTCCATTTGAAGGCACAGAAGAAAACCATCTCCCCATGCACAAGACAGAGGGAACATTATTTATTTGCTCGCACTAACATATAATAAAAACAATTTCTCAGTAGATTTCTCCTCACATACACAGACGACCACGTCAAGCCATGAGTGATTTGCAAGTCTTTGGAGGCATGACAAAACCAGCTGGCAATGACAACCAAGGTTATTGTCTCACAGCCCCTCTTCAGATGAGTAATACTCATGCGGATAGGCACATTCATCAGCCAAAGGCCTTGGTGAAGGGTTTCGGGGACTTAAGAGTGGTCACACCCATGCTTTCTTTCCACTAGGCTGGTGGTGGGACTCAGCGGATCCCCCAGGCCAGCTGCAATGCTCACCAGGAACTTGGGCTGTCCAGTGTGTTTGTGTTGGAGCTGCCTGCAACCATCACTTCTGGATACCAAAGCTGGCTCGTTTTGAGCCAGCTTGGATCGACAGCAACTAAAGGAAAATTTGCACCATTAGGCTTTAATCCGTCACCATTCTGGTGCGACGTCCCTGGCGTGACTGATGAAGTGCTATCGAGTCAGTCTAGGTCAGGAGAACCTCTCCCCAAGCATCATCAGCAAGGTACCAACTTTTTCCGACGTCAGGAAATCTGAATATAGGGTCCCCTGCCATTAGCAACATATTATCCTCATTTTGCTGTGATAGCTCATGGGGGTTGCTTTTCCTGTTTTTACTTTTGAACACTGTAATTTTGCTCAGACTGAAAGCATTTAGCATGGAAGTCAAAGCTGAGAACAGGACAGACAACAAACTTCTACTCTCCTGGATTTCTAAAGGGTCTAACCCAAAATACCCTTGCACCCTCCATCAAGACCCTAAGCAGGCCTATGGGAGGTCTCAAAATACCAACTGTCCTCCAGCACAAGCTTTGCATTGAACTGCACACTAAAGAATAACTTACATGTTTATATGCCCCGCTTGCACAGCATGGTGCCTGTAGGCTGGAGGCTCAAGTTCCTTCTTTTGATTCACTCCTTGAGTGAGTCAAACTATTTATTTGAACTTGAATCCACATGAGGTGCAGAACAGCTCAGGCTTCGGCTCAATGCCAGCTGCACTCGCATTGTCCATCACATAAAAGCAGGTATCCCAGCATGGTCATGGGGAGGTATGAAATACAGAAGATGACAAAACACTGCTTTTATGAGACAGCTGCAGAAAAAAGAATTAATGCAACAGAAAAAAAAATGTAGATCTATATTTCGCTTTTCTCTCCTGTTGTCCTTTCACTGGATCCCTTTACCTCTTGCCTCTTCAAGGTTAGGGACAGAAGAACAAGCCTCTTCACATTCAGCCTTTTCTCCACTCTCCACATATTTCTGTATTTAATCCTTGCCCTTTTGCAGAGTTTTAACTTCCAGTTCCTGAAGCTCAGCCAACATCCCTTATTAAATGAAGTTGCCTCTTCACCTGCTAAACTACGACCAACAGAAAAAATTCAAAAGCAACCTCATGGGAAATACACAGCTCCTGGGAATACTCCTAAGGAGGCTGCTCCTTTTCTCTGGACTCCTACACTGAAAACCTCTTGGTATAAAGTCAGATCTGGGCTTTTCTTCAACAAGAATCCTCTAGCTGAAAACTAAGGCAGTGAAGGAAATACTCTTGAGCATGCCAGCAAGTGTTAGTACTGGACCAATGCACTAAGGTGGCATCTCCAAGACTTGGTGCACATGCACTCTTCTAGGATAGATGCATTAAAGGTTCCTTGACTCTCTTCTGCAAGAATGAGTCCTGGCCTTGTTGACTGGCATGCCTAGTAATTTTGCTAACTATTTTGCTCACGCAGAAGTACGTTCGGAAACAACCCATGCATGAGCAGCGACTTCCCAAAGGACTAGTGGCAAGGACGAGCTCCAGGCTTTGGGAAAGGGGTTCCTGGATACCCGTTTTGAGATTTAAGGTATTATATAAATGTATTTTCTTGTAAGCTCTGTTCAAGATTACATCCAAAGAGCGACAGCCCCCAGAGTATAATAGAGCAGAAATGGGCTCTAACAGGGTATTTGGCTGTTATATTAGTAGTATTAATCTGCTCAGTGCCTAAATTGTGGGAGGCTCATGAAAACTCTTTCTTTTCCCCACTGCATCAGTGAAAGGTCTTCAGTAATTTGCATTCAAACAAGCGTGCTTTGTGAATAACAGGACCTTGCATGGGAGTATAACTTTATTACCTCATTCAAGCCATTTTAGCCAAATAGTGCTTCCTCTCTGAGGAGCTGCCATGGGCAAGGAGAGATTGTTTGCAACTGCACATGCAACAAAAATGGGCATTTTCAACTTCCACGACCCATTTTTTTTTTTAATTTATTTCCAAAATACCTGCTGTTGGTCACAACGATGCTTCTCCTTTGCCAGAGCCTATAACCATCACTCAAAGCACGTGGTATCTCACAAAGGTTCAGTGGAAAATGAGAGGAAAAACTCCCAGGGTAGATATCTGAAGCTTTCCTTTGAGGAGAGGGAGTGGATTAACTGAAAGAAAAACAAATACACTTTAAGATCCCAGATCACCACTGGTATGAGTGGGTGTAAATCCCAACACAGAGCCAGGGCCACATCCACGGCACCTCTCTGCAGGCAGCAGGATTATCACTGCAGGAAATACTGAGCACACATTAGGGTGTAGGGAAGAGTGCTTTAATCACTAGACTGACAAGGGGCAAAATAGTCACTAAAATTAAGGTGGGGCAGTTTGGTGAAGAGGAAAACCAAGAAACACTTATCCTGGATCTATGTCCCATTGCTTCACCAGCTTTTTTCTGCATCTGCATCCATTTGCCTGTCTCATCTCACAAGGTGAGCTCTTCAGGACTGTATTTTGCTCCTTGTACAGCACCTAGCTCAGTGAGCCTGGAGTCCTAGCTACTGCCAGGACGTACCTCCAGCAAAGAGGTTGGCCTCCCCTCTTCTATCTCCTTCCCACCCCAGGATGTAAGACTGTTTTTTCTCTGTTTCACACCAAGCTCTCTATCTCAGGTCATCCAATGCAATCCCATTCCACCCTTATCACAAGCACCAGCATAACCAAAGCATAAAAAGGAGAAAGAGAGACACAGATGAGGAAAGATCCTGAGAGACATCCCCCTCCAGCATATATCTGAGACAAGCACCATTTGTATGCCTCTAGACCAGCAGTAAGTTATCTGCCAGCTGAAGAAGGGACACGCAAGATGACAGCGTGATAGGCTTTTAAGGGCAAAGAAGAGGGGAAAAACCATGGCCATGATACAAGCAACTACTTTGCAAGTTACTTAAGACAGATTAAAACATAAAGGCAGCTTCTTGGCTGGCCTCTGCCTGCAGTAGAGCAGCAATAGACTTGAATGAGACCCTGGCTGCATTTGAGGTCTGATGCATTTAGGGAAGATGCATGTTGTCCCTCAACGTCCTGCCACCCCAGGCACAGCACAACACTGTCACAGACACCCTTTGGCTCTCCTGGCTACTAAATTTACTAGAAAGATTAAGTAAAGCTGCACTTCCCAGCAATGAAATGCTCCTTCGATGGCATCACTGGAGACCCCACTCCCACATTAATTCAGAGGCTGCCCATTACCTATTAATTAGAGGACACTATTATGCAAATAATGAAAATTAATTAAGCCCTCACTTATTAATCTAAACCAGTCTCTTCCTTGCTGTTCTCAAATACACCCCAGGCAAACAGCTACAATTTTTTTAATCATAAAAGTGACAACCTATGAGCTGACACTTCTTTAAAGGATGTCTTTAATATAAAAATAAAATAAAGTAAAACAGCCTTGTCTCCCAAGCGGGCCAGCAGTAACGAGACGTTAACCCAATCTCCCCCAGCCTGCTGGGTTCAGAGAGATGGGAGGTTTCCTTCCCAGAAATCTCATCCTTCTCCCAGGAGGCTGCTTCTCCCCATTGGGCATATCTGGGCACCAACAGTCCTGGCCAGATGTTTTGCTGAGCAGCCCATCACCATTGAGCCTGACACTGCAGCAGCCGGCTTGACCACAGCCCAGAGGGGCAGAGGGACCTACTGTGGGTCATCAGGAGGCTCCAGTTATCACTGCAAGTTCACTGAGCAGGGACCGATATGACCTGGCCTTGTGGGCAGCAGGCAGGAGGTTTCCTGCCACCAGGAGCAATCCCAGGGAGCGAAAGAGGGGTATTTATGCCTCACTTCACTACGTGCATTTTTGTTTGGTTGTCATCTTTTGTAAACCCTTTTTGACCTCATGAATGATTTTACTTTCTAATTTCTTGGCAGTTTCTTCATTAAGGCTGACTGCTGCTAGTCATAACCGAGAAACGAACGCTTCAGCATTTTGCTGAAGTGCTACAGGTTCATGCAGGACCCATACCTGCCTAAGCTTGGATCTCACTGGCTGAACGCTCTGCCCAGGCAGATGTTTGCAGATTTGAGACCATTTCTGGGGGCCTTCTGGAGGTGGCAATGTCAGAGGTTGTCACTTGCACTTGCCGGATGAAGAGATGTAGCTTTTCCCAAGCACTTCACGGCAATGATCTCTTCTAGTCAACAGCTAGAGGACAGCGGACATACGGATATGTTGTACCATCTACAGTCCTTCTCTCTTCCCTACACAAGATCTCCTGCACAGAGAGGATCCTGGCAGGGATCTCATAACGGCTCAGTGACAGCCCTGACAACTACCAGATGCACTTGTCAGTGAACACGAGAAACACCACCTCAGCCATGGAGTGAGGATGGCAGGTCGCCCTCAGCGAAGACGAAGAGCATTGCCAGACCAAACATCACGTTTCCACCTTGGAGGAGCAGATGCGGGGCTGAATCACCAGGAAGCCAGGAGGTCTCTGAGCTCATGCAAGAGCCAAGGGCACAGCAAATGTCATGACGTTTCGCAAAGGAGTGATCATATTTTAAGCACAAGTCCTCCTCTGCATGCCAGTTTTCTATCCCATTTTCACTCCTATCGCTCCACATTTCATGTGGGTTTAATGAGCATGCAGTTCAACGAGGTAAGGCCCCCTCAAGGTACAGTTTAGTGAGAGGACTTCACCAGACTTCTCTGATGTCTGAGCTCATCCCAGACAGCCAAGTGTCCAGGCCAGGGTCTGGTGCACAGCTCACTCAGGACCACTGGAGGTCCACCCTGCCCCGTTTACCGATGGGAGGCTCCTTCAGAAACCCCTCCTGGGCCAGAAGAAACAAGTCCCTGACCCAGGGACAGCTAGCATGGCTGAGATCCACAGGGCGGCTCTCGGATGATCTGGTTGGAGGTGCACAGGTTGACCCAGCAAGGTCTAAGGATTGACATTTGCCATAAGGAAGATAAGCAAGTGAACATGGAGAAGGGAGAGTAAAGACCTGGGGACCCACTCCATCTCCACACACAGCTTAAGCAATGGTTCTGCATCCCTCAGGGAACGGTCTCAGGGTTGGATGTGGTGTCTTACAAAGTGCTGAGCTGAGGAAGGCACCAAACCACCGTTTGGGGGTGTACTGCATATTCCACATTAACCCATCCAGGGGACAGTCCTGGAGCAGGATGCCCGTGACATAGTCTGCTCCAGTCTGAAGTCCCAGGTTATCCTGGAAAGTATTTCATTTTCTCTTCAGACCCAAAGTATCCACATGGGAAATCAGTGGGCAGTAGCTCACAGGGTGATTACTCCCTGTGGATCAGCCTTTAGATGAATGCAGCACCCACTGTGCCAGATCTCAATGACAGGGACGTGCTCTGAACTTGGAGCCTCTCTCGCACCTACTAAGCAACTTAAATCTAATCCCCCTTACCCTCCCCGCTGCACAATTCCAGGCAAAAGCAAGGAAAACCCTGATTTTAACAGCTCGCCACGAAGTCACTGGGGTCTCTCTACTCCTCCTCCTGGTTTCACCATCTCATTTCCCACTTGCCCAGGTAAAACTTCAAGGAACTACATCTTAAAGGGTACAATACCCTCACCAGCCTTCCTGCCTCCGTGCACCGATCAGCTCGCGAGGGTGAATGGCTGCGTGGAGGAGAGAGCATAATTGCATCGCTCTTCTTCCTTCTCTGACAGCCATGTATCTGCACTCCCTAACAGCAACCTGTCTTTGTGAGGAGCAGACAGTGCCTCCTACACCACAGCCTTCAAGGCAACCTCCTGAGATGCAGCATCTCCTCTGACTGCCAGGTGGCTTTTCTTGCTTGCGTGTGTTTTACGTTACGCTGCAGACCTGCGACACAACTCCAAGACAATTTTTAAGAGCTGTACTTAATGTCATTGCTGCAAATGGCCCTTCGTCTCCCATTTTACCCCTTGCATTTCTTCTCCCTACCAGACAAGGTGCTGTGCACCTCGTTTTGTGTGTGCAAAGCCAGCGCATGGCATGCAGGGCTGGGCGCGCTCTACATCACCGCTCGCCGTGACGATCATCGGCCGCCAATGTGAAGGACGGAGGCTAGACGCCTTGTTTTGCAGTACTTGATGTGACTCAGAATGGCCTCAGAATTACACTTGGAATAAGTGATTAAAAACCCTGACTACTCCTCCATTACCATGCACAGGTGACGCTCCCAGCAGCACCAATCACAGCTGCACCCTTGTAAATGAGAGCAAAATCAGAGCTGCTGCCTGGTGAGGATGACTTATTCCAGTAGTACCAAGAGCTGGGACTCCCCCAGACTGTCTCCTCTTAACCTGGGATAAACGCCGGGTGTGTGGAGATGGCAATAAGGGCTTGGAAAACCCATCGATGGGAGGGGAACCACCCAGCCTGCATTTAATGATGTTCTGAACCCCAGCACGCAGTCACCTCCTGCAAAAAACCTTCTCTGAGATGCCAGCCTCCTCCGGGCCAATATTTGCAGGCAGTAGCTATTTGGAGAAACCTTCACAGGCACTGCAGGCGTTTTGAAATGGAGGTGCCAGGACCCTTGATCATATTTTACATCTACCTCAAGCATTAAAATATGCAGCTTGGATTTCCTCGGTAGGGAGGAAGTCCTGGTGGGAAGAAGGAAACAGGATTTCAATGGAAGAAATGGAGAGCAGAGGAAAGTTTTGAAGGGGAAGAGAGGAAGGTTTTTGACTAAAAGCAAAAATTATAGCAAAACTAACTTATTCCGATGCTCTCCTGGATTTGGGGTCCTGAAATGCCAATGCAAAGCCGGTGGACACTTTGCTGCATCAGAGTTCAGTGAGAGCTTTGCACGCCAACCCTCAAAAGACCAGGGAGAATTCAGCACTGGGGCTTTTGGCTTTTCCTAGCAAGTCCTGGGCTCTCAGCCCAAAGGAGGCTGCTGCAGCCCTTTGTTCACAAGCCTGGGAAGAGTTGCAAGGGAAAGGGTGACCGGCAGCACAGCCTGCCTGCGGGCATCACCTGGCAGGGCAAGGAGAGCATGGAGTGATCCAGGGCTGCCCTGGATCCTGCTGCCAGAGCACTTACTGGCCATGCTGTTTGCTCTCTGCAACAGAAAACCTGCCCTGATACAAATTTAAATGCATTTAAGTGGCTATGCATGATGGCAGTGCAGGAACAAGCTCGCCTCCTGCTCAGCCCCCCATGCTGTGGAGCTGCCACCTCCACCCGCAGATAAGCAAAGAGCCAGCGCATCAGACACACCTGCAGGATACACCCTTGGCGATCTGTGATCACTAGTACATGGACATCCGTTGGCTTTACAAATCACTATCACAAGGGGTAGATGGCAAATTCCCCTATATTTTTCTGGGAAGCTCCATGCTGTCACAGCCCCCCTCTTCCAGGTGCCTCATAAACCTCCCAGAGCTGGGAAAAAAAATATCATCTCTGCTACCCCAGCTGGAAAACAGAGCACAGGAATTCAGTTAGCAGATAAACATGCTTAGGCCTGTGTGCACAGGTAATCCCACATAGGATTAACTCATGGGCTTCATATCTGAGGACCAGCTCCACAGGGCTTCCAGCCCTTGTTTAGGTACCCAGGAAAATCAAGTTCATGCATCTTGGTCTAGAGTGACTTGGCCAAGGTCACACACCGAGTCTGAGCAGAATTCACACTATGGAAGTCACTAAGAAATGAATTGTGAAGATCCCACACAGGTCTTAAAAGGGAGAATAAAACCTCTCTCCCTCTCAGATCTGACCTACTTTGCATTAATCCAAGCCGCCCGTTCTGCTCTAAAACATCAACCCACCCATCAAGCAGCTGGATCACAAGCCTTGCCTTCTTCTCATTAGCAGAAATTAACACCAACACAAAATTCAGCTCAAGCCTCCAGCAGATGTGGCTGAGCTGTGTGCTCCTCCCTTGTGCTGCCCAGTCCATGCCCCACGTCCTCTCTTTCTGGAGCCATTCCCATCTACCACCACCTGGATCGTACAGGATGATGCTACCATATCGTGGTGGGATGGGCACTCTTTGGCTATAGTTTGGGTTAACTGGATGACCAGCAGTCTAAGGCTCCCCATCTCTTTTTCATTGCCAAAAAACTCTTTCACTGACCTCTTTCCTTCCAGCTGACTATCCCACCCGTGCAAATTTATAACTGCCTTCTATAAAGTTTGCAAAGGTCAAAATAACAAACTTTGGTGTCCCTTGTATTTCAGAAGAAAGAGGAAAATCCAAGCCATCTGTTATTTTGAACTTTGCATGTATTTTGTGCAAGTTTTATGAGGCAGCAATCTAAAAGTCTGGATAGTTAGTGCAAATCAGGGTCATTTCACTGCAGACCTTCTGATCTCTCCCTCCTTAAGGAGGTGGAAGATCTTAAGAACAACAACTTCAGCCTACTGGCTTTGGGCATCAGCTGAATGTTGTATCATTACAATTCACTGCCCATATTAGGGAGAGGTCCAGAGACCTAGCCAAGAGGGCATATTGTCATGCTAAGTGAGCTACTAATGTTTTACTTGCAACATCAAAGGCAATCCCTGCCCTGGAAAAGCAAAGAGATGCTCCACAGGCAAGGCAGTGGAAACACAAAACCCAGAGTGACTTGCCGTGGTCACCCAGGCAGGTAGTGGCCGAACCAGAGAAACACCCAGGAGTCCCCTCAGGGGTACCCCAACTCCTGGGATGAATTTTGGTCCTCAACATCAGCTTTTTGCTACCTATCCACACTTTACTTCCTCTTCCTACCCCCCTACCTGTGGGTAGATACATGTTCTGCAGCAAGCATGAAGATCAGCGGGGTTGTAAGCTGCATACAAGAGCTGTACACTGCCAGGACCCAGGAGGAATCGTAGAATCATAGAATTGTTTGGGTTGGAAGGGACCTTTAGAGGCCATCTAGTCCATGAGCAGGGATATCTTCAACTAGAGCAGGTTGCTCAGAGCCCCGTCCACCCTGACCTTGAGTGTTTCCAGGGATGGGGCATCGACTACCTCGCTGGGCAACCCATTCCAGCGTTTCAACACCCTCATCGTAAAACATTTCTTCCTTATATCTACTCTGAAGAAGTGATGGAACACGTCCCCGGAGCAGCAGCTTCCCCAGTGATGGGTCATGACTGAACCCTGCAGAGCTGCCAGGGCAACAGTGGCCAAAGCCCAATACCCTCTTGCTTATGAATGTCAAGCACTCTGCCCCTCCCTGCCTGCTCCAGCTTGCAGGCAGCTTCCTTCCCTCACCCTTCGCTCACCACCCACCACTCCCTTCTCCCTCCACTGCTTCCCCTTTCTTTTCATACCGAAATTCCTCACCCTTGCATATCCACTCACCCCAGGGCCACGCTGCCATCACCTCCAGAAGGAAGCCCAGCCTCAAGCCATCTCTTCAAAGGCGCCTTCACATTCAGGCCTCCTTTCTGCACCTTTCCTTGAACCCCCGCCTTCCTCAGCCCTCCTTAGCTTGTGTCCTCAAAGGCCGCTCCTCTGCCTGAAGAAAACCCGTACATGGGTTAATCATCATCAGGCACCACCAAGACCAATGCAAACAAGCACTGAGCTGCCCGACGTCCTGTGCAAACCGGTCAATGCAAATACTGCATGTGGAGCAACAGAGATCCCGCGGCCAAGTACCGCTGGGCTTCCCGTGCCAGGGACAGAGCAGACCACTGAAGAGGAGCCCAGAGCCAGCCCCAAGCCCACCACTGGAGCCCTTCTCAGAGAGGGAAGACTCATCCTTGAACAGAAAGGAACACACCAACATCTCGTCTTCAGCCCCCTACAAACCAAGCTGATCCCAGCAAGCTCCAGCACACGCCAGACGGATGCATAATGGTCTTTGCTCTGGGATAATGATCTGGCATAGAGTAAAAAAACACGCGCATGTGTGTGAGTGCATGTGTGCGTGCGTGCGTGCTTGTGTGTGTGCTCACAGGGAGCTGGAAGGGCAGCCACCTCACTGCATGCTTCAGGGCAGCCCTGCATCACATGCCACCGCACGACCCTGCCTCCAAGAGCCGTGGTGACATTGCTTTGTCACCACGTCAGGTTAACGCTGACATCACGTTATTTCTTCCCCACTGTCTCTGCAGGCCTAAACGAACACCATTTGCCTCTCTGTTGTCATGTTGTGCAACCATCTCCTCCCAGACTCATACCAGCATCATCCCGTCTCCTCCAACACCAAGCACAGCCCCCGCCTGGATATCAATCCAAAGCAACCCCAACGCCTTCATCACCCGATTCTGTCTTTCTACCTTTCCGCTTGGGCACCACAAAATGGGCAATAGCCTTGAAATTATGACTATAATTAGAGTTTGGTGGGTCTTAAACGTAGCAGAGACAGACAGTCCTCTTCATGACTTTCCCAGTATGACATAACACAACAAATGACCCAAGGGAGGTGTGTGGAGCTTGAAGCCTATGTTTTAATATGCCCATGATGGTAGATGGTAGACAGTGCTTACTCTCTAATGCCAAAAATCGGGCTGCTCACCAAGTTTGCATCGTTACCTGGGCACACATCCTCATCTGCTGTACATGAGGATTCCTCCAAAATCCACCTGCTCTTACGAATATTTCTGGCTTTCCACTAAAAGAGGGTTATGTTCCTTTTCTATTTAAAAAAATAAAAAATTAGAGAGTGGACAGGCAGTTAGGAATTTCTGAGGTTTCTGAGTTTTCTGAGGTCCGTAATCAGAGACAAACTCAACTGAAATAGAAGTTGCCTTTGCAGGACACAAACCCCTGAACTGTTCTCCATTCATTTTTAGCAAGCAAACCAGGTGAGCACAGCCAACTGCTAGTTATCTTCTGAGTCACGGGAAACAGCACCCAAAACACATGCCTTGCCCAAAGCTTTGGAGGACTAAAAAAAAGAAAAAATATGCAAACGATTTGAGGCAAGTCTTGAGGCTTGCAAATTCCCTGTGAAATCCAGGCTTTGGATAACCAGGAGCTCCGGGGCTGAGGTCAGGCTGCTGCTGAGCACCTGCACTTAGTAATGCATCATTGACTGAGTCCTGCTCGGGGTGTCAAAGCCCCACAGACGTCACCGGCTGCACAGTCTGGCCTAGTAACCCATAATTTCTCCGTAATCAGAAGCAACAGGGTGAGAGTTTTAGTGGCCATACATAATGCATGTCTTCTGGCATCGCTGGGCAAGCGGGAGATGAGCACCACAGCTGGCAGGGCTGGCCACAACGCCAAAGAATTGGACACCTGAATAACCAAGAAGAGCTCCAAGTGCCTCCTATGATCCCGAAGGCAGTTGGGAGCGTATCGTCCCCTCTATCCCTGCTCTCCCACCATATCTCAGCTCTTTTCCACATTCCCCATGCAGCAGCAACACATAGATGGTTTCATCGTGGCTGGTACCTACGTGCTGATGGACCAGCCAACTGCTGCCCCTTGGCACAGACGAGGGCCAAGCATCTTGCTCACACACATCCCCTCTCTGTCATACAGTATGAAAAAAGCTCATTGAGAAGTTCATCAGTTGTCAGCACAATTAAGTACTCCAGGTATGACGTGCCCCACACTCAAAGGTCTCCACAGTAGTTTGAGAGCACCCTATGCAATTGCTCCCTTGCAGCCTGTTGCTGCTACTTTCCTTGCCATTCCCACTGCCGGTCCATCATCAACCTCTTCATCATCTCAGCTAGTTTCCTGCTATCCAGCCTCCCCAGACATCAGATCTAGTCTTCACCCCAGCTGTGACCCTCCCTCCTTATCCCCACATCCATGAAAGTTGCTTTTATCCCCCTTTCCCTCTATTTTCCCTTGCATGTTCTTCCCCAGCCCACTCTGATCCCTTCCTTCCTGCACCCTTGCTCCCTCCCTAAAAATCCCAGTAAGTTTTGCACATCCCTGGAAACCCCTGAGGGCATCTTATACCAAGTTTTACTCAATCCCAAAACATTCTTCTCACTGAAACCCATAATAAACCCACTCCACTGTGGGCAATCACACCCTTTAGCTCTCATGGCTTTCAGGAAGAAAATTTCCACACCTGTGGGTGGGTTTCACACCCAGGGCCAAGGCTCTACCCACTCCCCTCCACATGCATGATCACACCTCCACCAAGCTCCTCCACCGGCACAGGAGCCAGACAGGGAGCCTGTACTGGGGAGTCCCTCCTCCATTTTATATTGAAAAGATGCAGGACTTG
This sequence comes from Anhinga rufa, assembly GCA_013400875.1. Classification (NCBI taxonomy): domain Eukaryota; kingdom Metazoa; phylum Chordata; class Aves; order Suliformes; family Anhingidae; genus Anhinga; species Anhinga rufa. The sequence continues at coordinate 21,767 of VZTV01017588.1, read as the reverse complement.
GACCAGAAACCATCCTCTTGGCCAGGTCCAGCCTCCTCCTGCCTACCCAGGGCACTGACCATGATGCCACCATGTCATGCTTCACTTTCTTGGCCATACCATGGTGAAGCAGAAGCTGCTGCTCTTTCAAAAGTTCCCTGTTGCTGTAAACCAAGGATGATCGTTGTGGCAGCTGCAACCCAAGCAGCAGCAGGAACCATCTGTCAGAAAAGGGCAGGGAAGAAGCCAATAAAACTTCCCAGAAATGGGGGTTAGATCCTTGTCACCAAAATATCTGTGTTTCCCTGGGAGAAGCGCTCTCCACCTGGCACGGTGGAGCACGATCACATAAATATCAGCCCTGATTGAACTGCACAGGGCATGACATTTACCACCAGGATGTAACCTTTGAATACATCTCCTGCAAGTGATTAGCACTGAGCACACTCCGTGCCATTTAGCCATCACTGCTGAATGATGAACAGATTAAGTCATGACAGAGCTAAGGAAAAATGTGTGAACACAGTATACAGAGAGCACCAGCCAGTGCTTCCCAGCCTGACCACAAGTGAAGAGCAGTGGTGGGAGCAAGGAGAGCATCAAGATAAGAGTTTGCTTAAGGAGAGCAGACCAGGCAATCAACTTTGAGCAATGTTTGCCACAGCAATCCCTGCAAACAAAGGGAAAATGCTAAGCCCCAGCACATCTGGAAGAAGTTCAGTGGACAACGAGTCATGAGTCACTGAGACAAGGGCAGACAGCAAGCAAGCGTCAACAGAAGCACAAATTGGGACCCATCAGGAAACCTCCATAAGAACTAGTTTCCTACAGAAAACTGGATCTCCGACAACAGTCCTCTTTGCATAACTTGCTACACTGCTCAGGAGACCTGTTTTCTAAATTTTAACTAAAAGTTGAAGTTTTATGTTGGAGAGGAAGACTCTTGTATCTCAACCCTCACTAAGAATACATCTATCTGCTCAGAGGATGGGAAACCAGACACTTCCCAGGCCGCAAACCCAGCATCACCTGCATTTTCCAGTTCTCTGAGAAACTTGGCAGACATCAGACACTTCTTCTGCAAATCCTGCTCCAGCTTCCCGAAGCTGCAGCAAACAGCGAGCCCCACACATCGACTGGGGTGCAAGACCCTGGAATGATCTCAGTCAGGTCGTGTGTCAGTTGCTTCTGCAGTTTGCATAAACGACTGATGGGGGCCCCAGCAGCAGAAGGGGATTTCAGAGAGGAAAAACCCAGCGACAGACCTTCAGCTTGAATAATCTTCACCAGGCTGCCACCACCAGCAGCCAAGGACCTTCTCCTAGGCTACGGGGCCACCACTAGCTCTTCCCTTGCACATTCCTCACCAGTCTCAAGACTGAGGTTTATGGACACGAACATCTCTGGCCCCCCAGCAAAGATGTGAGCTTTGGGCTATTCACTCTGCAGCAACACGTCCAGACGACCCTGGGAACACATGTCCTTCACCCTGCTCCACTTCCCGGGGTACCAGCACCCAATACACACAAAATACAGCCTCATGTCCAAAAATCATACTATTACCTAAACCCTCCATCCCACACACACCCAGTAGATCACACAGATCCCTCTCCAGGGCATATTTGGTACTGGGCTATAGAGGGTTAAACTTTATGGCCTCAAAACCAACATTTTAAACTCGAAAAAGAAGGCAGAGGGAAGGGACAATGTGCCATCCCCCAAGCCGTGCCCTCCTATATTCTGGGAAATCTCACCCAAATTCTTATATAAACCAACCCAAGTCCCCAGGCGCACCAAGAAAATTAAACTAAAAAACTATGAAAATGAAAATAAAAACTACCTCCTGCAATCTGACGGTCCCTGGGTCAGTCGCTGTATGTCCTCGGGAGTTTCTGGGAAGGACACCTCCACATCAGCAAATAATCGACCGTATTGAAACGACTGTGCCCCATCATCTGCCTGCAAACGCTCCGGCTGGTGGTTTTTTTCCTACAGCGGTTTGACTCAGAGGTCTGGCCAGACTCGCAGCTCTCAAATTCGTTTAATAAATCATCTCCTCACCACGCCCAGAAGCAAAAGGCAAATCTGTGTCTCCCAGGCACCTGCTGATTGGACTAACATGCCTCTTGCTAATTACCCTGCGAGGAAGAGTATGGCTCGAGTGACGTGTTTATGAAGATAAATATTTTAACTTCACAGTTAGTGCTGTGTTAGACTCATTCCAGCCGGAGAGTCTCTTAAGTTGATTCCAGGAGAAAATGCCTCAATAATTAAATTTTTTTTTTAAAGGCTATGAAATATTAATTTTGGTGAAATACGTAGCATGTCTTTCAGGTGCAATTAGTAGCTGCTGGGGAGGGAAAAAACGCTCGCTGGTGAAGCCCAGGGAAGGGATGGGAGTGTTTTCTCCCTCGGCGGAGGGAATGCAGCGCTCTGCCCTATCTAATCTCACTATAGCAACGGGAAGACCTTGGCAACCCTGATCCTTACAGCTATTAAGATGGGAGTGGGAAGAGTCAGGAGCACAGCACCGAGGGATGCTTGGCCGAGAAGCTGACCTGGTTCCTACCGAGGAAATAAAGCAACCTGTCTCCCTCAGGGATGATGGAGGATCTGCCAAGCTCTTGGATGGGTCGCAGTCCAAGGTTGGCTCCCCAAAACTTTCTTGTGGTGCCTTTTTTTGCGGACAGAGATGCTGAAGAGGAGACAAGCATCTCCCCACCACACCCTGGAGAAGGATCTCCTGGTCCTGCTGCTTGGACCTGCTGGAGCGGGTCCAGAGGAGGGATGCAAAATGATCCGAGGGATGGAGCACCTCTGCTATGAGACCAGGCTGAGAGAGTTGGGGTTGTTCAGCCTGGAGAAGAGGAGGCTGAGGGGAGACCTTATTGCGGCCTTCCCATGCTTAAAGGGGGCTTAGAAGAAAGATGGGGACAGATTTTTTGGTAGAACCTGTAGTGATAGGACAAGGGGTAATGGTTTTAAACTAAAAGAGGGGAGATTCAGACTAGACAGAAGGAAGAACTGCTTTATGATGAGGGTGGTGAAACCCTGGCCCAGGTTGCCCAGCGAGGTGGTCGATGCCCCATCCCTGGGAACACTCAAGGTCAGGCTGGACGGGGCTCTGAGCAACCTGCTCTGGTTGGGGATGTCCCTGCTCACTGCAGGGGGTTGGACTAGATGGCCTCTGAAGGTCCCTTCCAACCCAAACCATTCTGTGATTCTATGATTCCCCACAGTCCCAAGAAGATGCTGGACTTGGGACCAGGAGCCAAGTCTGCAGCCAGCTGCTCTCCCTCAGCCCCTCTGATCTCAGCCCCAGATTCAGCTGTGAGGACGTGCCCAGACGGGACAGGGACAAGGAGGCTCCCCTGCGACTGCCACCCAGCCCGAGGGTGCCAGCAACGTGCGCCACTGCCATCTCAGCGCCTCCGGAGATCGCTCGCTCGCTCTCGGCTCTCGCCAGGATGATTCACCCACCAATGCAAAGGCACAGAGCGCTCAGATCAGCTCATGGCAAAATATTACATCTTGGTGACTGCCTGGCCCAGAGCCACTTCAGTCCAGGGCTCCTAGACAGCGGGACAGCCCCAGGGCTAACCTGGCTGCCACCAACTCCTGGCCATAGCTTGGTCCCACCTGGACAGAGCAGTATTTGCTGTAATACTTCTCCCCTGTCAAAGAGGGGCAGTTCACTAGGACCTCCTTAACAGCACTACCCTGAAAAAAGAGGACTTCAAGCCGCTAGGTTCTCCAAAACCAGACCCTGCAGCTCACAGACCAGTCCTGAACATCTCCCACCCGCTCTGCTGCATCATCTCACTGTGACAGCCACCCACCAGAACAGGCTACTGGCTCACGGAGGGCTGGCTGGGGACCCTGCAAGGGTAAATTACTGCTGCTACTACTACTATTCAGCCTGCTAGTAGGATAATAATAATAATAATCCAGACTAAACTTCCAAGGTAGGAAGGTTCTACCAAGTCAGCCTTTTTGGTGGCAGAAGATGCGTTTGTCTCTAGCACCACTCTTCTTGGCACCATGAAGTCCCAGGACCACGTTCCTCCCACTGCTCATTCCACTATCATGGTTTCCACCCAAACTCAGCTGTTTCTTTCCATTCCAGCAAAGTTTCTCCACCAGCCTCTAAACCACTGTCCCACAACCCGACCCTACCGTAGGTGCACATCCCCAGCCTGCAGCAGCCAGGACAGCCCTTGCTCCTCCATGCTGCCTTCTGCTCCCCACCAAGACCTTCCCATCCTCCAAAGTCCCTGGCTGACTCCCAGCCCCACTCCTCACAATCCCAGCTTTAACTCCTCCAGGGCTTTACCAGCATTACAAAATAAAGGAGGCCAATTCCAGATGGGATTAGATGCTGCTGGTCATTTTTTCCTCCAAAGAAGAGATGAAGCCCCCACCACTTTCATTTAGCTCTGTTGGGTGGGTGTTGTCCAGCCAACACCTTTGCTAGAGAGCCCAACGCTGGGCACCGATGCAGCCTAGCAGAAACGTAGCTCTGTACTCAGAGCATTGCTCGCTCTCACTCCCGCAGTCCTTGGAGGCAAATAAATGATAGCACTGGAAACGTAAATCCTTCAGAACCTGGAAGGAAGGCTGCCAAGGAGGTTTTGAAGGCCTGGTGGCTTTGGACCATGGGCTATACAGCGTTTAAATACCATTGTGAATGGAGCAGGAAAAGAGGTTAGATCAGATAAAGCAATTGTGATTTCACTCAAGAAGGGAGATGGCGTAGAAAACTTAAATACGATACCCATCCCTCAGCCAGCTCTTCAGATGGTGTATATTGGCCAAGCTCCATGAAGCTCTGCTGATAGCCACCCTCTGAGGGCTGGATCCAACTCTCTAGGACTCTTCTGAGCATTTGTCTGCGGTTTTGCTTGCTTTTATTTTTTTTATTTTTGACTGGGCTGGAAAGTACCTCAATCAAAATGCACCGTGCCCTTTACCGCACATTAAAACCAAGACCTATCAGAGACAAATGTCAAAATTTTAATAACGGGCTAGATATTCATTTGGTCAAAAACAGCACCCTGCCATCCTTCCTGTGTCCCCTCCATCCAGGCAGAGATCACAGCTGCCAGAAAGGTGCCAGCTCCCACGCCGGTTGTCCCAGTGGTGGGAATTTGGGGGGGCTGCCAGGTAGGATGGCAACGGTGAATAAATCAAAATACAGCGAGACAGTGTGTCATCCTAATAGCCCATTTCAGCCTCAGACACCCGCCAGCGCTAGATACCAGGAGGCTCTTTATCTTGTCACCAGTGAGTAAGAGCATCCATGGCCTGACGGTACCACAAAAATACAGGTCATGGAAAATGGCCCTTTTCCAAGGAGGATGGATCTCTTATTACGTTCTGTTTACCTCCTATATAACTAAAGAGAAAGCCATGAAGCATGAGATCCTTTCAGGTTCTCTGAATCCACTTAGATTTTATCTCCGGAGCCAGAGCTTTCCAGGAATGAATAGCTGCAAGACACAACGTGGGTGAAACAAAATCAAATTGAGAGTCTCCAACATGAAAGGCAAACTAAAAGGATGACAGCACTAGTTATACGGAGGGAGAAATAAGGAGGAAAGGAAATTAAAAGCAATTAAAGTGAATTAATTAGAAGGTATGATGGAACTATGAAAGAGGAAAAACAGCTATGCAGAGTTCACTAAATACCCCAAACTTTTAATTGTCACACTTGGAACTGCAAGCCCTGGAGGTTCAAAACCCCTCTGGCAGTTTCCAAAAAAAATTCCCATGGCTTAAACAAATAACTTCTTTGCCTCTAAGTCTGCATGGCGGACAAGTTTCTGAGCTTCTCCTTCAAACCATGAAGGCAGAAGCACGTCGTTCTCTCCCCTTCACTCCACTGGCCAAAGCAGACAACCCACACCAGCATCCGATGCCAGCAGTTGGGGCTTCAAGTAGAGTGTTAATGCTGTTGTCCCAAGCGTTGGGCTGAATTATTTGCACCTACTCAATGCTCCTGGTAGGTTTTTCAAAGGGCCCTGGGGATGGTGGGGCCACCATCTGTACTTGAAGCCACCAGGATGAGAGCAGCCGCTGGGTTGGTCCCGAGGGAGATGGCTACCAGCTGAAGCATCTCGCCTTTTGTCGAAATGCAGCACCTACATTTCCCACTAAAATCTAGCAGTCCTTTTCATAGGATCATAGAATGGTTTGGGTTGGAAGGGACCTTAAAGATCATCTAGTCCGACCCCCCTGCCATGGGCAGGGACACCTTCCACTAGGCCAGGTTGCTCAAAGCCCCGTCCACCCTGGCCTTGAATGCTTCCAGGGAGAGTGCATCTACCACCTCTGTGGGTAACCTGTTCCTTCACAGTAAAGAATTTATTCCTAATATCTAAATCTACCCTCCTTCAGTTTAAAACCTGCTCATCATCACCAGTTCTGAACTGGAATGAGGATCTAAATCAAAACATTGCCATGAAAAGGGCTGCGGAGAGCAGAAGCCCCCAGTCTCTCCAAGTCTTCCCTTTGCCAACTGCCTTAGCTTTATCCATGAGAAGTAAGGAAGTCCCCTACAGAGATCAAAAAGTCCTTTATTAAGGGAATACTGTTGATGGCTGCGAAGAACAAGAGGTCATAAAAAAAGCAGGCAGGCACTGTTTGCCTTGGCCTCCTGGGTATGTATTATTTTCCTGGGATGTAAGCTCCGTCCCCACACTGAAGGCAAGGATGTACAAAACAGAGACGGGGCTGCCTTGCCAACGCGAGGTTTGTTTCGGAAGAAACTCCTCACCCAGCATTTCCGTGCGGGAAGGAGACACAGGGGCAGCAAAACTGGAGCTGCTGGGTGGTGCTTGGAAAGTAACAGCCAGATCCTTCAAGCCTGGGCTGCGTGCATGGGGTCCATGCAGTGCTCCTAAAAATCCACATGGGGAGATGGGCAAGGTCTAAAGCTCCTTATGGCCTTCCCATGCTCTCCATCCATACATACCATGCTCGTCTCTATCAGCTACAAGGCATGTCACGTATAGATATAGGGACTCTGCAAAAGGCTCCATTTCCATCCCCTGCACCAGCAGCAGCCCTGCTGCCCTCTCTGCCCTGGCCATTGCTCCATGCTGCAGTCTTCAGAGACCCACAAAGCCTTGATTGTGTTTAAGTCAGTGACCACACGCTGATTTACACAATAACCCTGTTTCCAAACACGAGGGCTTCAAGCAGCTCGCCCCAGTGACAGAACCACGCTGTTCCTATGAAAGGGAGAACTTCATTAACAGTTACCTCTTACAATTCAGAATTTTAAAAAAATAACATCTTTTTTTTTAAAGGCACAGCTAACGTGACACGAAAACCCACTCATTTTCAACCCAAGCCTAGGGAGGAATTATTTGGTTTTTTGCTTGAAAGACAGACTGTTTCATGCTTTGAAGATAATTATAACTATTTTGCTTAATACATCACTTGCTCAGGAAGTTACGAGCCTTCCAGATCTCCCTGGTTTATTTGGTACCGAGACAGACCAAGGTTTGAAAGTCACAGCTGTCACAGGCCCAGCTTCCATTAGGAAGATTAATCTTCCCTGAGATGCATCTATGGGAAGGTCTGAATCACAGGGTTGGATCCTGCTGTCGGTTACGCAGCGTCAACAGAATTGCATGAAGGCGAGGAAAAGCAAAGCTGGGCTGGACTGGTGAGCATCAAACCTCCTGCTGTAGGACCAGATGGGAACAAGGCAGTAGAAAAATCAGCTCTTTGGGACATTTCAGCAGAATATTTATGCCCCATGCAGTGAAGCAGAGCCCTGCTCCAGTGCTAGGTGTGCCAGGCACCGGGGCAAGTCAAGAACTGATTAATAGCAATAATCAAACTGTGATTGAAAAAGTCAACAGAGCATCTACCAGTGGTCATGCCTACGTGGTGGGATGGGAAAGCTTCAGCTGCTGGTCCCTGGGGATGCTCATGGAGACTCACTGCTGCTCTGGGGTGTGCCATGGAAAGTATCACAGCTTCCACCCCTAAACTGGGGGAACCTCCTGATTCCTCAGTGCTAAACGAATTCAATGAAGCAGTGAGGAAACAGTCCATCCCATGGCAAACACCAGGCACTGCTGGGATAAGCAGCTTGTGAACAAGCCCGCCCTCCATCCACAGGAGCAAAATAATTTAGCTTTGGGCTTTTAATTAAAAGGGAAGATCATCTAACACATTGAATCAGGGTCATGCCATCCTTCCAGAGCACCGCATGGAGAATATGTTTAAGCTGCCAGATCACAGGCCAATTCAAAGAAACCCTGAAGAGTCTCCAGATAGGTCTTAGATACTCCTACACACACAGACACCAAAGGCACAGAAGAAACTGCCTGGCAGGGGAGGAACTAGAACTGCTCTAAGTGAAGGGCTGCATTCATGGTGGAGTTGGTACTAACAGGCACCAGTGTGCAAAGCCTCCTGTCTGGCTCTGCTGGGTGCAACTTGCCAGCAAACAGAATCAAGAGCAGGTTTTCTGCCGGTACAGTACCTGCTGGTGGGTTTTCTAGGTGCACCTCAAAGGCAGAGGACTTTCAGCAATGGTCAAGCTGAAAACTGGGGAGAGAATCGTGGGTGGTGAGGTTCTGCTCTAGGTTAGGGCAAGAGCAGCATCACCACTGCAACGTCTGGTCTTGAACCATGCGTGGAAAGAGCTGGTGGTCTTCAACAACTGCAAAATGCTGCAGCAAGGCTCTGGGGGACATAGCACCTGTTTTGGTTGGGGTTTTCTGCTTGCTAAGTTAGGCTGCTTTGTGAATTAGCCTGTCTCCTCCAGAGGTCAGGAGCCCACGAGTTACAACTCAACTGCATCTGCAGCAAACATTGCTGAATTCAGAAGGTGCAGGGAGATGCTGGCCTTTAATTTGGGGAAACCTGCAACAGATGAACATTACCTTTTCCTTAGAAAAGCAGCAGAATTCAGCTTACAAATTAAAAGGCAGCAGCTGATAAGCCATTAGCATACACTTTCCACTGCATGAGGCCATCATCAACAAAATAACTATAAACCTTTTTTTTTTAAAGCGCAGTCTCTACAGAATTATTCTGCCTCCGGGCTCCATTGAGTTTGCAGTGCCCTGTATTTGTTTCCCAGCTGAGACAATTGCAAGTTAAGCGTTTGGTGGTGGTGTTGCTGCTACAGGGATTGTGCAGCTAAATAATTCAGTAACCAATTACTGTTTAACAATATCACTCCCCATCATTTGAGCAGTGATCCGGCATCCAGGCCAAGAGACTCCAGCAAAAAGGAGTCTGCAAGAAGCTTTCGTCTGATGTAAAGACATCGACTTGCGCACTTCTTCTGTGTAACATACAACTTATTGACCAGAAGACAAGGTATTCGGTGCATTTTATCGCATGCTAAATGAGGGCTGTAATGAAGTGCTGCTTGCCTCTAGGTCACTTGTTTGATTGCCACCTAAGCAAACCGGTGATGGCAAAAGGTCCTGCCCATGGGAGGGTTCCTTGGTGAAATGAGTTGCTGATCAGCTCAAGAAAAAATAGGAAACAGGACAGCCTAACACTGATTCTGTGCCTTGATCGGGAAATCTGGATTTCTCCCTCATCCCCAAAATGCATGGGACGTCACCATATTTGATGCTTTCACCATCAGCATCAGGGCCGCCTCACCAAGCCAGCTTTCCAGCAAGGGCAACCAGTGCTCTCCACCTCAGATTCATCCCACTCAGGATCCAGTCCTCCCAGTCTGCCTCTGTGCCTGGACTGGGACCTAAAACTGCAGCTGCTCTCATTTTTAAAGACTCATCCATACACAGCATGCATGACCAGCTGCCCTCTTGGCTATGATTTAAGGGCTGAACCTGATTTTCTTCATGCAGGGCATCACCAGAGCCCACCCAGCCCATTTCCACCACCGTGGCTTGGCAGAGAAACATGCCCAGTTTTTAAAGATATCCCTCCTGCCTACTCAGTTCCTTGGTTGTGCGGCTTTAAAGCTTTCCTCTGACAGCTATAAAAGGGTGTGAGAAAACTTGGAAAGGAAACCCTGGGTGGTACATACAAGTGGAACAAGGAGCAATCTGTGCCCGGGGCAGGGGAGGGGGTGGCAGAGTCCACGCGGTGCCATGCTGAATAGCTGCCGGGGAGGAAATGACACACGGCACTATCCTGCTTTTGTCCAGGGGCGAGACCAAAACGCTCCAGAAAAAAAAAAAACAAACCAAAAAAAAACCACAAAAAAATACACATACACACACCAAAGAGGGGTTATTCTGGCTTTCACCGCTCCCTTCTTTCCCCCGCCACCCCCATGCAGGCTACGGACGACCGCCTCCACGTCCTCGCTCCTACGGACCACAGGGCATCGCGGCCTGAGCAGCAGCCGGTTCAGTTTAGCACCAGGCTTGTACTTTTATGCTCCCCAGGTTTCTCCCTGCTTTTTGCTTTTTAATGAGGAATCATGGCCACAAAGCCACCCGGCGCTGGGTTTTGCTGGCTGGCAAAGCCAGGGCACGGGAACACCCCGCTCTGCTGCTCCTCGCAAAGCAAGCTGCCAGCAAAATGCTGTGGGCAGGGAGAAGCAGGCAGCGCCCTCCAGCCCTGCCCGTGCTGCCCTTGCATGAGGTGCCACCAAGCACGCCGGCCGTGGTGGCTCTCCCCCAGCCCCATCTCCCAAAGGACTGTGATTACAGCAGAGTCCCAGCCACGCTCACCCAAAAAAATAAAGCCTTAAAAAACTTTTCACTCTCATAATTCCATAGAAAAGCTTGAAAATGTGGTGTTTTCCAACGCCCCACCACTGGCCATGAGGTCCACTCTTACCTCTGCTGCACCCCATGCTCAGGAACATCCTCTCCTGCTCCCCCATCTCAGGCACCCTCCTCCATCACATCAGCCTCCTGCTGTTGGGCCACCCCAGAGCCCATCACCAGGATGATCTCCTCCCCTCCTGCCCACGGGCTCCTCTCCTACCTCCCCACAGCTGAGGCTCATCCTCCAGCCACCTCCAGGTCAGACCCTTCACCCTCATGGACCATCTCCCAGAAGCCCAACCACCCTTTCAAGCCCCACCCCACAGTATCACACATTTTTTTTCTTATCTCCCTTTTTCCTATTGTTTTGGAATCTCACCCATCACATCCTCCTCTGTAACGGGGACCAGAGCTCACGCTTTACTCCTCACCCAGAACTCTCTCCATGTCTGGGCCACCTTTCACTCCTCTCTTCAGGCATGAAGAGTGGAATGATGAAAGAGAATCACTTTCATCAATGAAAACAAGCGAGGCAAAAATGCCATTTTCTTATAAATTAGGGTAAGAAGCCCACCCTGAAAGGAACCCAAAATCTCTATCGCTGCCGGATGATATATCTTATTAAAAACAAAACTCCAGAGGAACCCCAACTAAACAACTGCCCATAGACACAAGTTCTCTTCCTACATCCTGTGGGCAATTCAAAAGGGGCCAGGCAAGATTAAGCCAAAAGATGGATTGGGGAGTGCAGGAGTCAGGGAAGCGTGAATATTGTGGGACAGATCCACTCTGGTGAGACTTCAAGAGGACTTCAAAAAAGGCAGTAACCTAAAGCCAACTTGCCAGCAGAAGCCCCCGGATCAGACAGGAAGCCAACCCCAAATGATGTTCCTCTGCACTAATGGAGGAGTTGGAGGGACAGTAAGGACAATCAGGCTGAACAGGGTGAAGAGGTTTCTGCTGACCCAGGATGACTCCCTGGCTCTCTACTCATCACCCTGTGACTCAAACACCTCCTGCTTAAATTTAGTTGCCAGCACATCCAAGGCTTGGTCCAGCCTCAGTCCAGGTGCTCAAAGCTTACGGTGGAGGAAAGACACCAGGGTGCAGAAAGAGCTGCGCACAGACATCTGGTTTCTCCTGGAGACACAGGGCACCCTCATCCAGGGCACTCTCCCTGTGTGTGGGACCTCCTGGGGCAGAGCAGAGCTGCCCAGACCTAGAAGACAGCACTGATCACCACTTCCCAGGCTTTGCCCAAGACCCTGCCAGGCACTGGGCACAGAAGAGAAGCCACCAAGTCCATCTTCCGCTGGTGCCAAACATCACAGCATCCCTTCAGCCCAAAGCAGTGCTAAGCCCAGCTTGGGATCTGCTCTCCCTCTACAGACACCAATGCTTCTCTGCCTGCTCCAGCCCTAAAACCCTCTGCCCATCCCTGGACTGGCTGGGGCCCTCAGCGCTAGAAGCTGCAAAGAAAAAAATAAAAATGATCAATTGCAGCAGACATATCTAAGTCACATTTTACTTCTTTTGCATGTCAGAGCTTGCTCCTCTTTAAGGCATTTTTATCTCAGCTCCTTGACACAGGACGGGGCTCTCCCTCCATCTTGCAGAAAAGAGAGGCCACAGCACCTCCAGCATCCCACTGACCACGATAACTACAGCAATGCTATGCCCGAGCGACCTGCCCCGGTCATGAAGGATGCCTGCAGGAGAGCAAGATACCCTGTGCAGGCTTCTCCAGGCACCTGCTAAAACCCAAAGCTTCCACCTTTGCTCCTCTTCAAATAAGGATTTCTAAACTTTCACAACAGAATGATAAAAAATAAAGCCAGATCTCCATCCTCATCCTCAGTTTAATATAAACTGGAAGACTGCGGGCTTTGCAAAGCTGGGCAGTGAGCTGGGTGATGGAAATGGTCTGGCTGTTTTCCATTGCATCTCTTTCTTCAGGGTTAACGTGCAAGCCCACCACTGCCCCATCTCCACCGGCAAAGCGGAGGGCGGGCTGGTAGAAAGCACATGGCTTGGGAATTGCTTTTGGTGCCTTTGTCAGGTCTGACCGAGCCTCAGCGAGCTACAGCCCTTTTGCAAACCAAAAATAGAGACAAAAGAGGGTCAGAAATGGTGCAGATGTCTCAGGTGAGGTCACACCAGCCTGCACAAGGTCATCTTACTGAGCACGCCTCAGCAAGGTGAGCCCCAAGTGAAGACTGAAGATCTGCCACTTCCACATGGATCTCAACCTAGAGGAGCTGCAAACCTCCCCCATGGGGCTCTGCAGTGCTCAGCCTGGATTAAGAAGGATTCCCTTTTCCTTTTGCCCTCTCTGAAGACTCATCTCGAGTAACTCCAGCTCTGAAGAAGAGCAAAACCTGACTGCTGTCCCTCCAGAAAACAGCAGCAAGCGGAGGCACCTGCAGAGCCCCCTTCCCAAAACCCAACTGCACGCCAAAGCCACCTACCGCCAGCATCCATCCCTCATTCATGGAGAAAAGCTGCTCCATGCAGATATGCCACATCCTTTACGTTCCTAATGAATTATTATTGATAACCTATACATGTCACTGGCCAGCCAACCTGCCATGCCTGTGGTAGAGCCCCCTCTCACTCAGCTGTTGAAGGATCTGACCTGGAGGTGGCTAGACGATGAGCTTCAGCTGTGGGAAGGGAGGAGGAGAGCCCACGGGAAGGTGGGGAGGGGATCATCCTGGTGATGGACTCTGAGGAAGCCCCACAGCACCAAGGCCAATGTGATGGAGAGGTGCCTGAGATGGGGGAGCAGGGGAGGACATCCCTGAGCACGGGGCCCAGCAAGGGGGGAAGATTTAGCCCTCTGGGTCACCTCAGTCACCTGGGTGTCCCCCAGGACCTGAGTCACCAGACACTCATTAGCCACCTCAGCCACCCAAGGCACCACCAGCCCCGGGGCCAGTGCAATGTGGGGAGCCCTGGGGAAGCACTGAAAGGCTGCGTGGAGCTGCCTGCTTCAGATTGCACTGTCTGAACGTTTGCATATTTGTAACCACATAAAACCATCCCCTAATACTAACAAAAACAGCTTAAGAGCAAGAGAAGCGCAACTGCAAATATTTTGGGGGTGCACATCCCACGCTGAACCCACCACGGGAGCTGCCAAAAACCACAAGGATGTCCCCATCCCCAGGAGCTCATGGTGGAGCACGAGAGGAGGCAGAGCAGGCAAGGAAAAGGTGTCCAGCAGTGGTCCAGTGCAGCAGAAGAATGGTTTGTGGGTTTTTTTACAAGCCACACCTGCACATCGTTCGCCCATTTGTTCCCCTCCAGACTCATCCAAACACTCACTGCTTGCAAGATGCTTCCCAACAAGGATCAACTTTGTTAAGAAAAAGGAATAGAGCCCTAGGCAAAATTAGCTTTTTGTCTCCCAAACAGGCAATTATCTCTTGCAAAACTATGTAAGTCTAAAATGCAGGAGAGGCAATATTAAGCTTTACTAAAATGGTGCCTTTAAAGTACAAATTGTTGCAACATGTGAAAATAACATGGGGGATTTGCAGCCATGGAAAACTGGGTCTACTTTTTATTTTACAGGTTCCAGGCATACCGGGCTCCAACGGAGATGGCCCTAAAAAATCACAACTACAGCTGTATCACATACAGCACCCCACTTCTAGATTATTTTAGAGGGGGTGCAGATGAACTCCTTCCCCGTTCCTCCTGAAGCCCCCATAGATACGCTCTAAGCACAAGCCGAGCAACCTGGATTCCCAGGGTATACCTGTAACATACATAAAACATAAACCAAACTGCAACATATACCTAATATAATCAAAAATATCAAAACATCTTCATTGCCCACTGTCAATACACATAGCTATTAAGTAGACAGATGCAGACAGAGATTAGGAAGCATTTTTGGAGATCCCTTGTAAAGGCACAAGCTTCAGGATGCAATGAACTGAAAGGCAAAACAGAGACTTGAGATTTACATCCCAGATCAAGCTTTGGAGCGTGAAGCAATAACGGTGGTTCTGGATAGCACAGGCAGCAAACTGCGTCTAATGCGACTTCTTCAGACAGGCAAAGCAGGCAGGAACGAAGCAGGCACAGGTCTATGCAGATTCCAGCCATGACACACTCGGCAGAGATTAAAAAGTCTAAGTGCTTTCTAAAGAACAGGAAAGAAACACCACCCTTTGGTCATTAGTTCATTTATTTTTATATGAAAAAAGAAAATAAGCAGCATCTCCTAGAACAGTTTCAGGGATGCCCCTCCTGCATGTCTGCTCTCCCCCACAACCATCAAAAGCACTGAGCTGAAGGTGAAGCAGTTTTCCAGGGGCAGAAAAGGACACAGCTCTGGAAATCCCATGGAAAAATGCATTCCTTCTCATGCCTGAGCATGTCACACCCTCGACCTCTCCTGCCACCGGGATCACCAGCATGCCCCCATCCAAGACCACAGCTGGCAAGAAACCATCCCAGCATTTTGCAGGAAACGCTGCGCATAAATGCCTGCACAAAATGAATGCAAAATTATGCAGCTAATTTGCATGTGTAATTACTATGAATTAGTATGCAATTGGCCAATTAGATTCCCTTCTTGCATGCATGCCATTTCTAAATTCAGGCCTCATCAGGGAGCGATCTCCTGGTTTGATAAGTGGTCCAGCCGATGGGCTGTCTCCAAGTTCTGCTCCCAACCTCAAGATCATCCTCCAGCTCCTTCATGGGCTTCCATCCCAAGTACAGGCTAAAAACATTCACTGATCCCAGACAACTTTCAATAAATTCACAGGATTTTATCCATAAGGGACTTCCTAACCTCACGTCAGCCCGAAGAACAGAGCCTCATAAAGCCCATGTGTGGCATTTGAGCTAAAGCACGTTTTCCAGGAAGACACCCAATCCTGAACTAAAGGTGATGGAGAACCCATCCTATCCCTACACAAGCATGTCAGGAGCCTGCCTGGAAGTTTATACAACATTTGGCACATCCAGTTGAGAGATGCAACCAAAACGCTTTTACTACTCATCCACAGCGCACGTGCTCCGAGGACTGAGAGGGTATCGGGGAGGAGCAGCCATCCCCACCGACTTGGAGGCAGCACGTTTCTTCAAACTCCTTTTTCACCTCTAGACGTGACCTGGCAGAGTCCAGCCAGGGAAGAAATAATGAAGGAAAAGAGCCTCCCAGGAAGCCTGGTTTGAAGCCATCCCTGTGTGACCAGGTGGGCTGCACGGATTTGAGGTAACAGAAAGCAGGAGAGGGGGATTGACCCTACTCCTCACCCGTCCCCAGGGCCTCTCCTGGGGCTGGGGACCCCAAGGACAAGCAGCCACTCTTCCAGGCAGAGCTTCTTCGCCTCCGGTGACTGCGGAGGTTTGGAGTTCATCACGGAAAGAGGAGCCCGGCGAGCTGTGAAGCCCATTTTGGGGAGCCCGGGGGCTGCTGGACCGTGTGGCCATGCTGGACCCCCTTGGCTGTGAGGCATTTTCCTGTTCCTGGGGAGGAGGAGGAGGAGGAGAGGAGCACCAGGGAATGACTAAGTCCCATTCACAGCACCAGGGCTGCCAAGCAACTAGGAGGCACCGGTGAGAGACAATAGGGACAAGGGCCAAAACTGTAGTGGCACCGAGATCACTGGGATGAGGTGGGCAAGAGGCTTGACACCGTACAGTGGTCAACACCCACGCGCCCACCGGCCACTCCTCCACCCAAAATCAGGCCCCCAAGGTCCATCTCATGAAGGCTGCCCATGCAGCAGGACCACCTGCGAAGGCAAGGATGCCCCTACTCATCCCACCAAGGCAGGCATCGCCACCTCATGCAGGGTGGGGTGAAGGGGTGCATTATATCCCCGAAATCCTGCCACCAGCACCCCGATCCCCCACCCTTGCTCCCCGCACCTTGGTGCCTTTTATCCGGCACCCCTGGGCAGCAACAATGGAAAGTTACAGCAGATTTCCCCTCCGATGCTGCTCCTGCTCCTGCCAAAACAGAGGAAACTTGCTCAGAACTGGAAGGTGACTTTAATTTCCTCCTCTGATTTTTTTTTTTTTTGGGGGGGGGGAGGGGCGGGGTGGGATGGGATTTATGTATTTTCACCTGCCTTTGAGCTGCATCTCCCAGAAGAGGAGCATCCCAATGGCACACTCATCCACAGCTGCTCGAGGAAGGAGGGCTCAGCACTTGGCACAGCAGCATCCTCCCCGATTGCTCCTGTTTCAAAATCTTAAGTGCCTTTTTCCTCTATTTCCCCCACGCACGCACAAAACCGAGCATTCCTGCAGTTCAGCTTGGCCACGGGACAAATAGCTCCAATATTGCATGGTTTTTTTCCCAGCTCTGCCTCAAGCGCATCCCAGGGAAGCGGCCCAGGTCCGATACGGATCACGGCGTGAAGAGCCCCTCAGCATCACCAGCCCCGAGATGCCACCACCCATCAGCCAGGGCTGATGGCACTTTGCTCTGGGGCTTTGCTAATGGCTCCGATGTGCCTAAATAAAGAAGTCCCAGGTCTGCAGTTAGCTGTTGGTGTAAATAAGGCGACCTCCGAAGCTACATCAGCAACTGCTGTGAAGACACCATCCTCCTCCTCCCTGCTTCTCCCTAGACCGATGCATGTTTAAAACATGCTGTGTTTTAATGCGATAGTTTTTCTACCTCTTGCCTTCAGCTGGGATTGCATGCTCAAACCAAGAACAAACAGGTATTTTACAAGGATGGTCGGGCATTTCTTTACAATTCAAAGCCCGATAAAGATAACAGGTTTAGAATAATGCCGCATGCACAGCCCCGGAGAAGGTCTGCTCCTGAAATCAATGGACTAGCCAGGCGAATAAAATCACTCACACTTGGAAGTGTTGCGAGCTCAGTCCATAATGAAAGACATAAAAAAATGCATCAAAAAATAACACAGACAGTGCTGCAGGAGTACGTACGTACACGTACAGACGAAGCTGCTGAAGTGGGACACTCAAGTTGCATCAACATCACAAAAAATGAGGTTAACACCCTCTTTTTCATATTTTGAAAGGGAATCATAAAATGTTATTTGTAAACTGACACTAAATTCATTTACAAGTTGATGTTTATTTTGTGAATCCCATCATTATCATTGGTCACTTTAAATTTACAACCTGAACCCAGTGAATTCCTGCATCGTCTTATTAATTGCACGTTATCGAAGGGCTCATTTATAGCTTTATCATTTGAAATGGTGATTGTTAAAGAAACCCTGCTGCTTGTTTCCTGCTTACAATTTCACATGGCATCTCTATGCTTCTCAAAAGGCTGGACAAGAAGTGTCTGTCTTCTTGGGGAAAAAGAAAATACATGCTAAAACAGAATATCAGGGATTAATTTAACCAATCCAGGGCACCAACCAACACCAGGTCCGCACCAACGCCTGGTGCCTTTGGGTTGAAGTGAAGACCAAGGCCCCCAATACCAAATGCCAGCCCGAAAAAGAAACCCCAAGCTGCAAACATCCAAAAAAGGACGATTTATAAAGGCAAGGCTGACAAGTGGAGCACTGCCGGCAGACGGCAATGCAATAATTATGCTGCCTGCAAATCCCCGCTGAGCAACTTCAGTGACTATCATCAGTCATGTTTCTCTTCTCCTCTATTTAATTGACAATCAAGATGCTTAAAAGCGACAATGAATACCTCAAATGTTTTCTCTCGCATCCCTCTCGGTGTCACCACGATTGACTTCTGGTACTTAATTCTCAAGCTGTAAACAGTCCCCAATTTTGGTGAATCTTCTGGAGTTGAACCTCAAGCTCACTGCTGACCTAGCTGAGGTCGCTGTGCTCCTGCCCACCCTTTTTTGGTTTTACTTTGATCAGTGCGTTCACCACAGAGCAAGGCAACCTAAAAATAAATCCCCCAAGGGGATTTATATATAAAAGTTGCCAATGGCTTCTTACTCGTGTCCCTGTGCCAAGGTACAACATGCTCTACAGAAGAGCTTGTCTTCGTTGCAGTCATGGAGTTCACCACCTGCCAATTAGCTTGAGGTCCATACATTTGCTAATGCTGAATTGGTTACTCCCATCAGATTGGATTAAGCATGCAAATCTTCAGGTCTTACGCTAGGCAAAGCCTGGAGAAAGGAGGCCTGAGCCAATAAATAAATTTAAAAATCTATTTTTGATTAAACTGAAAAAAAAGGGCAAGAAGTAAACTCTTCTCCTCCCTCCCAACCTACTCTTCTGCTGTGCACTGTTAAATGCAATGCAACAAGAAGGTTCAGATAGCATTGGAAAGGCTCCTTTCACCAGGAACAGAGCCCAAGAGGCCCCACAGGGCCAAAGGCCATCTTGCAGACTGGTGAATCTCATCTGCACTAGACCCAAAATCTGCAAGAAGTAGCCACAACAGGCTGGGAGACACCACTTTTCTCAGCAACTCGGTACCCCCGTAAGGTTACTTAGGACCTTCTAGAGCATCGTTCGCCCCACAACCCACAAGGACCCATGTCCCTCTTGGGGGTGCTTGGCTGGCAGAGGTGACAACTTTCAGATAAGACATAAAGCTGCCGGCTTTGCCCACTGGAAGACAAATAAAACGTCCATGTCATGTTCATAGGAGGTGCCCTGGACAGTTTCCAATAGGGTTCATCCTATTTGTGGACCCAAATTTTCCCTGCAGCTCCAAGCGGAGGCAGTAATTCTGCATTTCAGGTCCTGAACCCTGGTGTAGCTTTGCGATTAAACAGTGGATGCTGTCTTGAAGCCTGGGAGTGATGTTTTATGTGCATGTGAGAGTTTATAGAACATTCGGGCGTCATTTCTGATGAATGGCCCTGCATAAATGTTAGATCTCCAACCCGTTGCTCTTGCAAATACTATTTTTTTCTTATTTATTTGTATTGCAGTAATTCATTCAGGTGCCAACCATAACTGAAGCCATGCTATCGATACGCAGCCTGATGGCAGCAGCAAGAGACAGCACCGGCTCTACGGACCACACAGGAGAAAAGGAAGCATCACAGCTGGTGTTTCACAGGTGGGGAATGGAGGTGAAACCAGATGATGTCCCCAGATCCCAAGTAAAACCCCAGCAGAATGAACAGAAGATGAACCCTGGTCCTCAGAGCACCCATCTAAGTGTTTAACCAGAAGAGAAACAGAAACCCCATCTCAGGCAGAACAAGGAGTCTCAGACAGACCTTTCATATTGAGATGTGTGTCCAACCAAAACGCCTAGACGTGACAAGAGCAACTAAAGGCCATCAGCTCATGCCTCTGCAAAGCCAGACCCAGATAAAGCTGTCCTAGCTGGGACAGCCTCCCTACCTGCCCCAGAGTTGTGCTTCCCTGTAGGAACAACAAGCACACCCAACATGTGCTCCAGCATTGTATGGACCAGCAGGATGAGATGCTATCAGCCCATACCGCTCCTCTTCTCTACAGAATGTCCCGAGGCGGTGTGCAGCCCTGCTGCTGGTGAGCAATGCAGAAGTGGTGGGTGGATTTGCAATATCCCAGCTCTGGTCTGGCAAGGTGAGGACCTGCACCACGTTTGACCTTGACGAAGCCAACATGCTCTCCAAAAGCAGGTTGATGTAGCCCACCGGCACCCATGAGGATGTGGGCTAACTCCACATCTGTGGCCAGGCCCTGTGTCACCTCCCCTACCCGTGCCAGATGTTTGTCCCACTTCACGGAGGACCATGCATTTGGACAACCACCACAGCCTCAGGTAACAGCAAGCTGCTGCCGCCCCGAGCCACGGCAGCCAAGGTGTCACCAGGATGGGCTGGACCTCCAAGCCATTGGGGTCTGCCAAGAGCCTGGTCCTGCTACCTGGGAATTGCACCACCATCTGCAACGGAGGCAGAGCTGGCTCCTGGTTCTCCTTGCCACCGGGAACAAGCAGTGTCATCTCACCCTCTGAAGTCTTTCTTCTGAGCCCCGCTCTTACAGCAACTCCCTTTGCTCCTGGAGATCCACTGGAGAGGAAACCAGCAGCCTGGCAAGCCCCACCACTTCCCACCCACCTGCTCCTTCCTCCTCCAAAAACACAAAACGGAAACCCTTTCAGACCAACCAGCTGGGGTAAATAAGCCAATGCACCTCCTCCCAACAACGGCAACGGAGAACTAAGATCTAATTAAATAAATGAAATACAGATTCATAAGACCGGGGAAGGTTGTTTCTTTGAGCTGGTCATGGTGAGATTAAAAGCACAGTGAGACCCGGATCCCTTTTCACCGGAGCGCTGTAAAACAAGTGGCACAGACCCAGCAGAGCTTAAAATACACGGCAGAGCACACCCTTCCCTCCAAACACACCTGCCACTTTCCCCCCCACCTCCTTTTTCTCTCCCACATCCTCTCTGGAAAAGCCAAACTTCATTCATTACAGAACCGAACTATTTCCTTTTTTATTCTAATATTTCCTTTTTTTTCCTTACAGTGACCATCTGGGAGCAGGGTGGGGAAAGGAAGCCCTGGAGCTTTTCAGACACAATAAAAAAAAAAAGAAAAAAAGTATGATTAAAACCAAAAAGCATAAACAAACAAACCACGTTACCCAGAATAATGACTCTGGGGAAAAGCGCCAAAAATATTGTATAAGCTGCTGGAGCATGGCAGGAGAAGAGAACGGAGAGTCCTCGCTGCCGAGAAGAGCGTGCCGCTGCAGTGGGACAGCGCCTGGGACAGCAGGGATGCTCTGGGCGAGACAGGAAGGAGAAGGGTTTCACACAGATTTAGCTGCCTAAATTATGTCTTCAGGCTCCTGGCTCGGGTAATTGCAAAGCCGCAGTTTAGGCAAACTCATACCCTTCCCATACAGCGTAACTGCCCCTCTGCCCCGCTCGGGTGAGACCCCCCTGCAGCGCCGCGTCCAGCTCTGGAGCCCCCAGCACAGACAGGACATGGACCTGCTGGAGCGGGGCCAGAGGAGGCCACGGAGGTGATCAGGGGCTGGAGCACCTCTGCTCTGGAGACAGGCTGAGAGAGCTGGGGGTGTTCAGCCTGGGGAAGAGAAGGCTGCGGGGAGACCTTATTGCGGCCTTCCCGTGCTTAAAGGGAGCTTAGGAGAAAGTCCAACCCCCCTGCAGTGA
>VZTV01017587.1:0-21431 GCA_013400875.1 Anhinga rufa | reverse complement strand
TTTTTGTTTGTTTGTTTGTTAATGTGCAGAAACTATATTTATGAAACATTCCCACTGAATGCTGTGAAACCCAGGGAATTAAATTAGTAAGCCCATTCCGGAAAAAGTGCTGCCTCTCATTGGCAGTCTAAGAGCCCTTGTAGCTGGCTGCCTTTTTGGTAGTGGTGCTTTCAGGATCTTTCAAAAAGATCAAAGGTATAAGTGTGGAATTAACAATGTGGCATAACGTTGCGGTCACATGGTGAGTACGGCAGGGTGTCTCTGTAGGACAGAAAAAGGCATTGTACATTGTAAGCCATTGCATTAACTTTCCCTTATTGCTTGTTACTGCGCATTTACCTTTTCACTTTCTGTGTCCAAGGCAGATGTAGCTTCATCCAGTAATAAAATTTTAGGATCTCGTATGATGGCCCTCGCTATAGCGATGCGTTGTTTTTGCCCACGAGACAGCTGGGATCCTTGAACCCCAACATTAGTTTCGTATTTCTGAAAAATATACAAAAGGAAGATGTCATTCAGGTGTCAGCAAACACACCAGTATGCAACCTGAAGGAAGAGCAGGAGGAGAGAGGCAAGAGCGCTGCTTGTCACTGCCTCCGTAAAAAAGCCAGCAATGCAGAAATCCCGTACGAGTGACACGCATGTTTGGGGAGACGTTTCCGAGCCGTGCTTTATGGTGTGTGCGGCCCGGGGGCCCGGACAGTATGGTGACGGGCCTGGAAGAAAAATTTGATATCAAGATGATGCCTGATTTGTCTGAGGCAAAAGAAATCTCCCCACCTTAGATTTGGGAGAAGAGGCTAAAAGTGATTTAAGGGCTTTCTGGACAAGCGTGTTGTTTGGGTGCCTAAATTGTATCCATACCTCTTATGTTCTTCTGATCTATATCTGTGTGATTTCAGTGCATTTAAATACTTCTTAAGTGCACGTAAGCAGCCAGCTTCAAATATTTTTGTCTAAGTATCATGCGCTAGTCACAAGACAAATCTCCCACAGTTGGGAACAGGATTTGTGTTTCCTGATTCAGTGTAACGTTTTGACTGCTGAACTGTGCTGCTGCTTCTTTCTTGTCCATGGCTTTGAAAAAATCTTCCCTTTTCTCCTAGTTCAGAGGCATAAATGCTGGTTTCAGTTTTATAAATATTTGCCTACTGTGTAAAGATCCCATAGCAACCCACGCCCAAACGCTCAGGAACATAATGAATGGTCATGACACCCTCTTTGCCCTTACTGTTACAGCTGTAAAAGTAAATAAAACATACACATGTGTAGCAACGTCAACTGGGTTTGGAGCAACTCCCACTGCAATGAACACGGAGCAGCCTATCTGTAGTTCCACAGCCACGGCCTCGCAGGTACTTACGTCAGGCAGTGACATGACAAAATCGTGCAGCTGAGCCTTCTGGGCCACTTCTATGACTTTTTCCATCCTCGCCTCTTTGGTGTTACTGCCATATTTGATATTGTCCACGATGCTGCAGTCAAATAGCACGGGCTCCTGGGACACTATTCCAATTTTTGATCGAAGAAACTGTACATTTATTTTCGTGGTGTCATGTCCATCTATTAACTGCCAGGAAATAGAAGAAAACGTGACAAATCATTCCAAAACAACGGCCTGCAAAACCCAAATAGTTTAGAGCGAAACCAAGTGAATTAGCCATATTACTAAAATGCAAACACAACTGATTTAAATTTATTTATTTTTTCTTTTTTTTTGAAGACTCTGCTTACATTTGACTCCTTTGTGCATGATGTGTATTTTCTGGGTATGTCTATGATCCAGCCAAACACTACACCTTTTGCTTAATCTTAAGTGCAGGTGAACTATTTAATTGCTTACGGTTAGGCACATGCTTCGTTGCCTTCCTGGCATAGTGATCACCACTCTTACTTCTTCCAAAGAAAGAGAAATCAAACTAGATGGTGAGGTATTTACATGGGAAAAGATATAAAAGCTTTTTAAGCTATCAGTAATTGAATAACTGGACATTAAAACTAGACAAATTCAACCTGCAAAGAAGCTGCAAGATGAAGCTGTATGTTTAGGGATGTTCCAGACTCTTGTTCCTCTGTACAGACTTGACTTTTGCTTGTGCTCCCACAACGTACGCCATGCATTATGTTTCATACAGGCGCTACCAAGAATGTCAATAGCCTACGTAATGCATGAGGGTACACCTGAGGCTTGTAGCATTCTGATCTCACCTGAATACATCTGAGGTGATACTCAGGAATTGTCTGAACAGTCCACACTTGGTCATGAAGGAGCCGAAGCCCCAAGCTGCATATGTACGTGCCGCGCTGCTGGGCTGCGCAGTAGGACGCAGTCAGAAGCGTCTTTGTGGCATTGCTGAAAACAACAGCACACAACCCACAGTTCCTGTGCTTACCACACTTCCTTTCTCGGGGTCATAGAAACGCTCCAGAAGCTGGACACTGGTGCTCTTACCACAGCCGCTACTTCCAACAAATGCCAAAGTCTGTCCAGGCGTAACAGTTACAGAGAGTCCTTTCAGGACCTGAATATCAGGCCGAGAAGGGTATGTGAATTTACAGTTACGAAATTCAATGCTTCCCTTGAAATCATCCTGGTTACAAAAAAAAATAGAGAAAGGTCCTACAATGAGCTTGAGCTCAAAACTGAGTTGTGAAGTATGAAGTAACTCTTCCTCAAATTCCATTTTTGCATCTCTTATTTAAAATATGACATTAGTGCTTGTCAAATTTGCCCAGAAAGAGGGATAAATACCATACTGGAGTAGCTGTTCTGGAGATGAAACCATCAGTCATAACACTACTGCTCTGCTTATGCTTCCCTGTACTGCACTGGTCAGAGGCATCAACGGGAAATAGGATTATCTCGCAAATGGGTAAGTTTTTTATTTTAATACAGACACAGTGTAAGTGTAAATTTGGCGATAGTCCAAATACATTTGTGCAAAAATCTGGATTTGGTTAAAAAAAAATCAATTTAACTTCACAATATTAAAACAACACATAAATTCAGGTCAGTTTTCCCAGAACTCTTAAAAAACTCTGAAGGGAATCAAGATACTTTATTTTCATGGTTTGAAGCAAAATACTTAAATGTATTTAGTTCGTAACAATTACTTTAAGTTTTCATTTAATTCTGAAAAAAAAATAGTTAAATGAAAAATAAGCTACTTGAATTTTCCAGGTCAATTCACCAAAAACTGAGCATTTTCATTTTGTCTGACTCAAAGACGATTTGCCTCCTCATGAACACTTTGATGTGAATGGAAAAAAGCCTCCATTATAAGCTAGCGATAGTCAGGTTTATGTGTGAACTGTAGAGCAGAAAGAAAAAACATGCTATTTTGTGAGTCATCCGAATTGGTCCTATTCCAATTTACAGGAGTTTTACACTGACAAATTCCTGATAGCCACACCTGATATCACCCTTGCTGTCTAGTACAGAGCTCGCTGCTTCCAAAAGAGTGAAGACAAGTAGCAATTACACAATCAGCATAACCTTCTTGTAAAGCAGTGATCCTCATTGACCTATAAATTGTTAGTGCAACTTGGATGCTTATATTGAGCTGAATGACATCACAAATCACTCATCCCCACTCTTACCCATTTTTCCCCTTTTTCACTGTAAACGCTGATTTTAGGAAGCCGATCAACCAGTTGAAAAAAGCGCGCAGCAGATGTTTTGGCTTTGGCATAGTTTGGGGTATAGGAAGAAGCTCTTCCCAAAGCAGTTCCACTGGTCACTACAGCAGAGATCACCCTGAGGGGAAGGAGGACACGGTCATTCTTGGGAAGCCATTGAGAAACTGAACACTACACCAAGACGAGCGCTTCTGGAGAGGAGCCTGTTTCTGGCTGCAGGCAGGCTCTCACCTGAACACGAAGCTGTAATGGAGTCCTTCGGTGTCAACTAGAAACCCTCCATATCTGTAAGAGACAGCGTTGGCAATGAACACTATGCTCTGGGCAAAGCCAAAGCAGAGGCCGTAAACGTGTGCTTTTTTGACTGCGGCTCTATAGGGCATATCCAGGTGCTTCTCAAAATTGTTAATAAACATTTTCTCTTTCCCTATCCCAGCTACAGTCCTGATGTTAGAGAGGGCTTCACTGGAAATCTGGAGGAGAAAAAAAGAAATACATGGGTAAAAGCTCCTCATGCTTACTTGGAAAACTAGCATGCACTCTTTCACAATTGCATAGTTCTTTCACGAGCACAGGGCACTAAAGCCATATACAAATTGGTTCAGATATGACACAGACTGGCCCAAATATCAGCCAGCTGGAAGAGAAACTTTCCTACAAGCAGTTATCTACTGCCAGCCTCAATAGTAATGCTCTGCCTGCTCCACTAGAGTTAAGGTACTGGAAGCACACTTAGGAAATCGGGCACAAGCTCTCACTTGTGATTTATTTCAAGTCATGTGAATAAATGGAATATTGACAAAAGCAAAAATGGTTTTAGGAACACTGTCGTTTCCTTGATTGCATGCATTTATAAATTAAAGGCATTTATTTAAATAATTTTGTTTTACTTATAGCATTAGAAAGGGTTAGAAGGAATGCTATCCCCAACTTCTGTTTCACAAATTAAAACCACTTGGATTTACTACGTTTCCTCACCTGCTCACCCACCCTCTTTCTCTTGTTTATGTCCAAAAAGCCTGACGAGATGGAACATATAAATGGCGGGTGACACCTTGACTGAACATCATTGACATGATTTCCAGGATTTTTACCTTGTACACAGGCAAGAGTAAGCAAATGCTTGCCTATGTATATGGAAAAATGCAACACAGGAAATTATGAGATGATCCCCATGGAAACTTCTCTGGAGCTTTAATTAATTGGAGGCTTTATATTGTGCTTTGTTGCCAGTAAGAATTTGGGTTTCTGTCCCAAAAAAATAGCACCGCGGTTTCATCTATAGAAGTAAATTGACAGTTTATTTGATCCTAACTTCACTCTACTTATCTCAAGTAATTCTATTAAGAAATTGGTTTAAAATGCTGTATTTGCCTGGACTTTTATAATAGCTTTGTAGTGTGATGCTTTCCTTTGGGAAGCAATAGTCTGGCATATGGCTTATGAATGTTTTCAGCATGTAGGCTGGAGAGGTGGGCCTGTGATCACCTCATGAGGTTCAACAAGGCCAAGTGCAAGGTCCTGCACCTGGGTCAGGGCAACCCCCAGTATCAATACAGGCTGGGGATGAAGAGATTGAGAGCAGCCCTGCGGAGAAGGACTTGAGGATACTGGTGAGCGAAAAGCTGGTCATGAGCCAGCAACGTGCACTCGCAGCCCAGAAAGCCAACCGTACCCTGGGCTGCATCACAAGAAGCGTGGCCAGCAGGGCGAGGGAGGGGATTCTGCCCCTCTGCTCTGCTCTGGTGAGACCCCACCTGGAGTGCTGCGTCCAGCTCTGGAGCCCTCAGCACAGAAAGGACATGGACATGCTGAGGCAGGTCCAGAGGAGGCCACAAAGAGGATCGGGGTCTGGAGCACCTCTCCTATGAAGACAGGCTGAGAGAGTTGGGGTTGTTCAGCCTGGAGAAGAGAAGGCTGTGGAGAGACCTTATTGTGGCCTTCCAGTACTTAAAGGGGGGCTATAGGAAGGATGGGGCAGCCTCTTTAGCAAGGCCTGTTGTGACAGGACAAGGGGTAACAGTTTTAAACTAAAGGAGGGTATCCAGATTTAGACTGGATATAAAGAAGAAATTTTTTACAATGAGGGTGGTGAGACACTGGCCCAGGTTGCCCAGAGAGGTGGTAGATGCCCCATCCCTGGAAACATTCAAGGTCAGGTTGGACGGGGCTCTGAGCAACCTGGTCTAGTTGAAGCTGTCCCTGCTCACTGCAGGAGGGTTGGACTAGATGGCCTCTAAAGGTCCCTTCCAGCCTAAACCATTCTATGATTCTATGATCTGAATATAAATCATTAAAAATATTCCATCCAATTTCAGGGGTTTTTTTCCTGGCCAAAATTAAGAGTCAAATCTCTTGCATTATCACACAGTGTGAAGGAGTGGATAAGGAGATACTGTGAATTGGATTGTTCAGACTCTGCTTCTCCATGTTTAGCATGGCTGATGAGCAATCACTGCAAAAGAACTCAGAGTGTTATTAGAAAATAGCACCAGACATAATCAGTCATCGCCAAAGCTGCGGAAGCACTGAGTGCTCTTTTCATCCCAGCCTGTGGGTCATTCTGTTGAATAAAAGCTGATGCCTTGACTCATTAGTGAAGTTCCTCTCCTTGTCAAGACAGTATTTTGATTTATCACTTTTTGTAAATAATTAAACCATTCTGAATATGGGCAATTGGTCAGGTCTTAATTCTTCCTCAGCTTTCTGGAATTGAAGATTGTTCCTAAGAGCACTTAAGAGTGGCCCATAAATGTATTAATTTGATTAGTAATACCAAAGTCAAGTGATATTAATTCATGTAATACCTTTTGTGCATTTAAAAAAAAAATCCAGAAGTCTGCACGTGCAGGTAGTCAACATGATTTTTTTTTTTTAAGTTCTATGCCCCCAGTCATGACATGCTTCTTTAAATAACACCCAGAAATGGGAACTGGGTGTGATTTGCTTCCTCAGAAGTGAAAAGGGGGTGGCAGGCTGAGCTAGCTGCAGCAGGCAATGGGAAAGAAACAGCCAGCAGGGGCAGAGCTGGGCAGGGCGAAGGGCTCCAGTCCATGTGTTTCCTGCACAGATTAAGGTCAAGAGGAAGCTGAAGTGAAGATGGCTGAGAGCTCAGATGGGTAGAGGGAAGGTTCAGATGGGGCAGGGTGGAAGGCAGGATGGGTATTGGTAGGCAGGACTTTAATGTAGGAAGATTGGGAGGAGTGGGAACTCTGGACTAAAGTAGCTCTGCAGAAGGAAAAATCTCTGAGGCTTTGAGAGGGCCTGATGCTAGAAATATTGCAGCCTAACGCAGGGGAGAAAGCTCATGCATTACTCTGAGCAGGGTAACCTGAGGTAGTCTTCCTCATGTCACCTGTCTTCTAAATCCCCTGCATTTCTGATGCAGTTCAGTTTCTGCACAGTTGAACTAGAGTAGATTTTAAAAGTATCAGGTTCTGGGTCACGTGCCAGAACTTAGTGACTCAGAACTAAAGTCAAAGGAGTGTGAGTGTTTCAAAGGCAGCAGACCTGCCTGCTCCTCTTTGTGTATAGGAGTGAACTCATGAGAAAAATGACATTCCTTTTTCTTGTGTCCCTACCTTTTCCTTCTTTGGCGCATGGACTGGAAGTCTGCTCAGCCAGGCAAACTTCATAAAGCTATTCTCAGCCTTGTGCAAACTACACAAACCTATTCTCAGCCTTGGAGGTGAGGCAGTTTGCAGGGACTTGCAGTCAGTGGAGCATGGGATGCTGCTAACCGTGATACTGGAGTTAGAGTAACAAGGAGGAGGGCTTTAGCTAGGGGTCACTGGATGTATTCTTTCCAAGGAAAGGGAATTCCTTCCTCATGTGCCATGCTGGCTGGTTTATACCCACACTTGTGTGTTTTCACCATGGAGCAAAATTTAAAGTATTATCAGAAAGTGCTATGTCTTCTGTTATAAATTAGCAGAAAAGGGTTAATGCTTATCTGAATTTTAAAAATGTTTATATTCTAGCTGAGAAATGAGAATTGGTAGAATTTTGACCCTTAAATCCACACATAAAAATAAAGTTATGCCTGTGATCTAGCAGCACACATCGATGGAGAAACTGGTAAGCTAGTAAGGCCCAGTGAAGGAACAATTCTGCTCTCTAAAATCCAGGTGCTGATCTGTGGTTCAGTGCCGAATTCTCAGATGTGAGGATTTCTAAGTGAACAAGTATCACTGCTTTCTGAGGACAGCATAATCTCAGGGCATAAACAAACGGGTATTTAAATAAAACCTGTCAAAGGTGAAACAGGCTGCTGAGAGATCTGTGTCTACCTGTTAGGTCCAATAACTTTTGAAAAGTCAGACACATTCCATGCAGCAAGTGCTTTTGCAGTTAGGGAGCTCCCAATGGTGTTTCAATGGTTTGACAAGCTGAAATATTACAATTTATTTGCAAAACACTGCCAGTTTCATTACATTTGAATTACTGATGGTCCCAAATGCCTGATTTTTCAACTACCCGTGACTGCAAATATAAAGTAGTTTTTAAATAATGTTACCCGTCCAGTAGCTTCCAGCGCTTTCTTGTCCTGAGAGGCGAATCCTGTCAGCATTTTAGCCTGCACAGCTCCAGATAAAGCCAAAAATGGCAGGAAACACATTATAACTAAACTCAGTTTCCAGCTGAAGTATAAAGCAATGATCATGGCCACCCCAATGCTGGTAAAGGAACTGACAATCATTCCTATCTGCGATCCGGTTGCCTTCAAAGAAAAGAAACTGAGATGACTGATTTGTACTCCAACAGTAACGTCAATAGTATTTACATAAATTTTCCTACAAAACTTTAGAAAACTCTAAATGATATTAAAATATCATAAGGCACCAACAGCTGCTGACTGCACTGAAGTTTAGCCAGTTTGGATATACTGTTTCAAATTAATTGTATCAAGAGAAGGACTGCAAATCTCCAATATTCCTTTCACCCACCAACCTTTCCAACAAGAACTCAGAAATTTTTTTCTGATTGTGAGAAAGACAAGCTAACTATTGAAATTAGTTCCTTTGGTTCCCTGGGGAATCACTCATCTGAATAGTCTGTTTAGCCCCCACGTTTACCCATCTAGATTTAAATAATAAACAGAAACCTTTTGCAACTTAACTATTAACAAACAACAAAGTCTCAGCTGTGCTAAAATCAGTAAGAAACATCACTGATAAAGGATGAATTAAAGTCGCATTTCTGCCTGTCTCTTTATTAAGGAAAAATTTTAAATTCACCTTTGACATCACCTTTATTGGATGCATTCATCTTCTTATGTACTTCAAGAACACTATTCTTTGTAATAAACTCAATTTATTTACTCAGAAGGTTTGGTTTTTGTTTTGATTTGGTTTAGTTTTTTTCATAGCAGTAAACAGCAGCCCTATATAGGAACTAGGTTGCTATGTATTAGAAAAAAAATATACATTTAATATCCTCAATCATTTTCAGTCAAATTCATTTGCAGGATGTGAACTTGCAGCACAAAATGCTCATTATCTACTCCTCCTCTGACCTGCAGTAATAAGGCAAGGTGCCTTGGGCCTGGCCATGGCAGAAGGTACACCTCCCAGCTCTGCAGAGGCTACCAAAATGAGCAGCCATAGGGCTGGTCTCACCTGAATCCTGCAGCTCTAACACCCCCCTCACTCCAAGAGTCCACTTCCTACTCCTGGTGCAGATGTAGACATTTTCAGAGCCTGGACATTTGGTGCATCTTCTCACCTTCAGCTCGCTCTGCAATAGCAGTTGGCTAAGCTCTGTGTCAGGCAGTGAGAGGCGGAGGACACTGCTGCCCAAGTAGCTCTGTTTTGTTCTCCCGGAGCTGTGGGTTGAATGGCTGTGCCCCACTGCTCTACATGCTTTTAGAACAAAGCTGTCCCTTAGCAGGCTATTCAGTGGTTCAGTCAGTGTTTTACAAGTTTGTTTATTTCAATTAAAATATGCCCTGTAAGTGCCTGTAAGGGCTGAAGAGGTTTGCAGCTGGTTTCTATGATTCTGTAGAAATTGCTGCTGACAGGGGTTTTGGAACCTCTTCTCTCACTTGTCTTTTAACTTCTTAAAACCTCCATTAATAGTTTTTTAAAAACTAACCCACCATCTTCAGTCAAGCTGAAACAGGACAATTTTTATAACAAAGAAATCTGTATGTTTCCTTCTCTGTTTCTAGAAAATTGCTTGCAGTGGAGCCAAGTAAAATTACATCTGACTCACTTCAACCAAAGCATCAGTTCAGGTAGGTAACATAGCTCCACATGATTTAACCCTCACCCACCCACTAAGGAGCACAATGCATGGAGTTAGTGGTTCACTTTCCGAAATAAGAAGTCACACTGAAACTGGCTGCATGAGTCCCCAGCTGGAGCACCAGCCAGTACTGTAAACTGTTTTGTCAAGTGGACTGTCAGTTTAAATCGAAACTGCCACAACAAGTACAAAACCATACTGAAAACTTGAGAACATGATTAGTGATGAATGTCACTAAAATACTAGTCTGGTGTGTTTTTTAAATAAACATTTAAGCATTGTGGCAAAAAGCTAATACATCTCCAGAAAAAAGAAATTAACACTTTTGCACTGGATGCTCCTTCCCATTCCATTGATGGTTGGTATTTTATTGCTTTTTGTGTTCTTGTTCTAGTAATACAGGCAGGAAAAACGGGCTGTAAATTGTGACCCTATTTGTGCTTTTAGGTAAATACAGTGACAATAGTTCCATGTTGACAGTCTATGATAAACAGAAACAGCTTAAATGACTGACCGAGGACTGATCTACACTGGCCCCGCTGGTTGCACGCTAGCTAACTCCTGTGACAGTGTGCCAAAACAGGCCTTCAATCAGTGCTTATAGGAAAATGATTCTTAAGCTACCAGGTCTTACCCCTTGGACCTGTGAGGCATCTGTTGCAAGTCTTGTAGTCAAAGCACCAGGGCTGTTCTTCCGGTCATCAAACCAACCGATGTCTTGCCCTAGCATAGCCTGGAAGCCAATTTTCCTTAAGCGTCTTGTAAGCAGCTCACCAGACTTGGCAAAGGTGTATCCCTGGGGTGCATAAGAATAAAACACAATTATCGTACAGAAAGAGATACCCACAGAGTAAGGGATCAGAAACAAAAATTACCCATATTGGACTGCTATTACCTGTAGAAACTGTGTGAAAAATGAAAGCATTCCAACAAAGACAAAGAGCAGGCAGACACCATTGATCTGGATTCTTCTTTGTTCTTCATCAAGAATGGAGAAGGTCTTTGAAAAAAATGGGTGGCATCATATTAGAAGTGTCAGTTTTGCTGTGTGTGAAGTTTATTCATGACTCCCTACTGCCAAGTGCAGAAGCCCACCCTAGAACCAAAGCCAGAACAGAGAGCTCTCCCTCACCCCTTGCAAAGGCCTGGTTCTTTATTTTTCCTGAGGTGAGCCCGAGTACAACATAATGCTTTTTCCTCCTGTTAAACAACAAGTTTACTATATTCGGTGTCAGCACACACTGCTATTCCTTGTCCATCCCTAGTTATAATTAATCATCTGCCCACTCTAAACAAGATCCAACGTGATAACCAGAGAACAGCAATGACAAAGCAACAGTGACAAAGCAACAGTGCAGCAGCTCCCTTACCTCCTCACTAATCTATGCCAACTGCAACTTTATTGGCCCATACAAGAAGTCATATGTGGATATACCCTAGCAGGAGTCTCCCCGCACAACACTAACAGACCTATAATTGCTATAGGTAGGCTTCAAGAAGAACCTACTATCTTTTCTGAAGGAGTGTGCATACGAGCTATTAATTTACTGCTCGGTACTTGAGGAAAAGCATTAGTGCTTAAAGCAGAGTCCCTCCACCCCATTCTGCTCCAGTCTCCATGGTATTTTCCTTTTATCCCCCCTTCTTAATATCTGGTCTTTTTCAACACCTGCCAGCATTACTGGGTGCTGCTGAAGCAGTGGTCCAAACCTAAGGAGCTATCCTTTAGCAATTCCTTTCAGTCAGAGCAGTTGATATGTAGGTCAGTTAACCTACCTGAAGTTGTTAAGCTACTTCTGCTACTTGCAGGTATAAGCCACAGCTCATGTTTGTACTTCTCCACTAACCTTAGATTAATTCTAATTGGATTTCACAGGTAATAATTACTATAAATTGACTAACTTCTCAACCTGTTATCTGGAAGGTGTAATTAAAAATAACTTGTACATTCGACTTTTACTTATATCAAAACCAGCTTAAATTCTTCTAGGTAAGTATTTAATAGTAGAAAGAGAAGAAGGAATTTTCATTACAGTTGCAAAATATAAAAATTCCACAAAAATAAGCTTAAGTACTAGTCTTAAAAGGTCAACCCAAGTTATTTACAATTCAAAGTGAGCTATGCATCAAAGTAACAGGGAGGAATTAGAGCATGAATTTGACAAAAAGACATAGCTGTTCTCCAGTGGGAATTCCACTTCAAGTATTTTAACTCTGCACGTCATTCCTTGGCAACAAAATAAATCCTGCAAAATCCAAAATGATAATATCAAAACGGCATTTAGTCTTTCATGCTAAGAGCTGTTCCAATGCCATGCTGTCTTATCAGTAGCGAGGCATATTACTTTCTCAGATTAATCTTTTGTTTAAAAAAAACCCACCAGGTATGTTTTAATCTGTCATAATAAAAACAAAACATATAATGGCCTGCTGCTGTTCCTATCCCCTTAATGAAATCCAATGCACATTCAGTAATTCATGTTTGATTGTGAATTGAACATGCTGTTGAGCAGATTTCATCTTAGTAACTTACGTATCTAGAAAAGATACTGCTCGGTTTGGGTTTTGGTTTTTGTGTTTGTTTGTTTGTTTTTCTGTAGAATATACTCTAGTTAAACACTTGGACTGTATGAGATACGAGGTGAACTCAGTGCACGCATAAACTGTGTCCTACAAGGATTTTGATTTTTAGAATTTCTGTATCATCATCATATGAAATATCTAGACATGAATGGGAAAATGCAGTTCATAGCAGTGGTCATGCCACATGCATAGCTAGCCTAAAACATAACCAGAGGAATAACTAACTATTCGTCATTGCAAACATTTGTTAACATGTATGTCAATTGCAGTGGTGGTGTACTTTTTCATATGAAAAACATCAGCAAAATCTCTGTTGAAATTAATAGGAATTCTAATGAGTAAAACTAAAAACAGTATGATAAACAGAGTGTGTGGTGGATCATAATAAATATACAGTTGTGAACTGGGATGAAAAACACTACTCTCCAGAGATGCTGATAGCTTTGTCACAAGTGATTTGTGTGCTGTATCTGCACAGTCATCCAGAAAACTAGGATGGCCCCATACATGGGTTGAACTTAACTTTTTTCTTTTCACACTGAAATTTTTCTCTCTAGTTGAGTAAATAAATATCAAGTACAAGACTGAATATTGAAAAGAGATATAAACACTTGCCCTAGAACCCTACAGTGAGTGCCAGTAAGTATTTATGCTTGTTATAAATAACACTTTTTTTCATTGCTTCTGTATGGCTAGATGGTAGGCAAGATTAAGTAGGAGTCTTCATTTCAAAAAAGTCAAAGGCAACACAGTTCCTGACTTCAGGAAGGCTGGCTCCTTATCCATGCTTATGAAAGGTGCTCATGAAAAGGGAGAGTGCTGTGAGTCTTTGCTTTAAGATTCTATCCATATCACCCACATTCAAAGTGGTTCTCCTGCTTTCTCTTATGCAAGAAATACGTTGTGAAAAGGCCTTCCCAGTTCCTGTGGCCAGGCTCTCCATTGGTCCTAGATAAAGGCCAAGAGAACTGAATATCTGCAAGACACCTTGAGGGTTTCTGGTGATGCCAGTTATTGGTCACTCTGGGATTCTTATTGCAAGCTCTAAATTCAGGGAAGCATCCAGCTCAAGAAAAGCTTACACTCTCCCTAAACTGAGAGCAATAGCTCTTCATAGTGCTACAGAACGACACGTGGCTAACATTCATTGGGAAGAGATCTCTCTATTGCAAACAGAGGATTTTTTTTCCCCCACCCAAATCTGTCCTGTAAAATTGAACTATCCCATCCTGCAGCTATCCTAACATGTTTAGCTATGGTTTTGACCTATGTTATTGATTTAAACAAATAACACAGATTACAGTAACGTGTAGTGTGGACAATAGCATCAGGTCTATAAAAGGAAAGAGTTGTTGCTGAGATGTCCATGTTCAGATTATACAAGTTTCAACAGTTTTAGCACGGACTATCTTTTATTTGGGGCCATGGGCTACATGCCCAGTAGCAGTCAGAGCACATCTTCCAGTTGAGTTTCACTGGAAAGGATCCATTTCCCTTACTCTGAGATAGTTCCACAGTGGGAACATCAAAGCATAGTAAGAAGATACTGAGAAATTTGTTCCAAAGGTACACTTCTGATCTCAGCTGATCAGAAGACATAACCAGGATTATCTAGTTCTTCATTCACTTTTGGGGATTAATTTCTGAGAACCTTCAAGACAGACTTTGCAAAATTTATCCTTTCATTTCATAGCTGTGGGGATTTTTACCCCTCACTTTCTCAGCATATTGGTCCCAGAGTACAAGCCCACGTGTCTGTCACAACATCATTGCAGATATTCAGACAGCTTGGAAAGCAGATGCATATTCCATCTGCCTGACTGCCTTGGCACGAGGCAGAAATGTTTTAAATTTATGAATAATGAAACACAGATGTTGGACTTTGCTCATGTTCATTATGGCTTGCTTTTTACTTGCAGCCTTTCTCCTTTGATGGACTGAGACCTTCAAGAAAAGGAATTCATCCTTGGGAATGAAGACATTTGGCATCTTGCAGATGACATCAGCCCCAAACCTCCCAGTGTCTAAAAAACCTCCCTCAAAAGGAATCAGAGGTTATATCCATTGCAGAATGCACATAGCAGTGTCTCACCTGCTGTCTAGTGAAAGCCATAGTCCTTGGCATGAGGTCTAGACAGTCAAAAAGTGTACGGAGGTGGCACACCTATGGCTAAAAGGCCAAGCACATTGGCCAGGAGCTGCTAAGTGGATCACCAGGGACTGGAACAACTTTTGCTTTGCCCCTCCTTGGATCTTAGCTAGCAAACGTCAAGCTGTGATTCAATGTTCTGAGTAACATCACAGAGGGAAATGTCTAAGCCAAAACAACCCTCAAAAAAAAAACCAACAAAGAGCAAAAGGTCAATCTTTCCTTTCATAGATTACTGGCACTGCTATCTCAACTTGATAGCTCAAATACTGGGGTATTCATTCATTCACTCTTTCCCACCTGAAAAGTTTCACACCTCCAGTTTCTAGAAAAGTGTCTGCCCTTTAGGTCATATATTCTTTGCATGCATATCTACCTACCATGACCTAAACAAGTGAGTGGGAATCACAATACAAGTCTTATCCTACCTCAGGTGGGTAGTGGCATTCCCATAGTGGCATTCCCATTTTCTTCCCAGTGGATGTGTCATTACTTTATAGAATCACAGAATCATAGAATCATTACAGTTGGAAAAGACCTCTAGATTCATCAAGTCCAACCGTCAACCCAACATTACCATGTCTCCTAAACCATGCCCTGAAGTGCCACGGCTACATGGTTTTTTTAACACCTCCAGGGATGGTGACTCCACCACCTCTCTGGGCAGCCTCTTCCAGTGCCTGACCACTCTTTCAGTAAAGAAATTTTTCCTAATATCCAACCTAAACTTCCCCTGATACAGCTTGAGGCCATTTCCTCTCATTCTATTGCTAGAAACTTGGGAGAAGAGACCAACACCCACCTCAGTACAACCTCCTTTCTGGTATTGTAGAGAGTGATAAGGTCTCCCCTCAGCCTCCTCTTCTCCAAGCTAAACAACCCCAGTTTCCTCAACCTCTCCTCATAAGACCGGCTCTCCAGACCCTNCCAGCCACTCTTCCCCAAGCCTGGAGCTTTGCATGGGGTTGTTGTGACCCAAGTGCAGGACTCGGCACTCGGCCTTGTTAAACCTCATACAATTGACCTCATCCCATCGATGCAGCCTGTCCAGGTCCCTCTGTAGAGCCTTCCTACCCTCAAGCAGATCAACACTCCCACCCAATTTGGTGTCATCTGCAAACTTATTGAGGGTGCACTCGATCTTGTCCAGATCATTGATAAAGATATTAAACAAGACTGGCCCCAAAACTGAGCCCTGGGGAACATTGCTCGTGACCGGCCACCAACTGGATTTAACTCCCTTCACCACAACTCTCTGGGCTCGTCCACCCAGCCAGTTTTTACCCAGCAAAGAGTACACCTGTCTAAGCCATGAGCCGCCAGCTTCTCTAGGAGGATGCTGTGGGAGACAGTGTCAAAGGCTTTGCTAAAGTCCAGCTAGACAACACCCACAGCCTTTCCCTCATCCACTAGGCGGGTCACCTGGTCATAGAAGGAGATCAGGTTGGTCAGGGAGGACCTGCCTTTCATGAACCCACGCTGGCTGGGCCTGATCCCCTGGTTGTCCTGCAGAGGGGCTTTCTCTAATTCTTGAAAATATAGTACACTTTCATAGGCATTAGCTAGAGTAGTTCTGGATTTCTACAGGCAGTCCTCCAGTTCCCCAGTAACTTAGCAAATATTTCCCCAAAAAGCTGTTTTGCAAAAGGTGGAGCATCCTCCTTCTATTACAGCAAGTTTTTGAAGGAAAAAACAGTCATGGTCGAATTCTTTAAAAGCTTCAAGTAAGACTGTGGATTTTGATGGTGTCCTGGTTTCAGTTGGGATAGAGAAATTATTCTTCCTAGTAGCTGCTATAGTGTTGTGTTTTGGATTTGGTATGCCAATAATGGTGATAACACACTGATGTTTTAGTTGTTGCTAAGTAGTGCTTACAGTAGTCAAGGCTTTTTCAGCTTCCCATACTCTGTTGGGTGCACAAGAAGCTGGGAGGGGACACAGCCAGGACAGCTGACCCGAACTGGCCAAAAGGATATTCAATGCCATATGATGTCATGCCTGGCATATTAACTGTGGGGAGTTGGCCGAAGGGCAGGCAGTGATCACTGCTCAGGGACTGGCTGTGCGTTGGTCAGTGGGTGGTGAGCAGTTGCATCACTTGTTTTTTTCCTGGGTTTTGTTTCTCTCTCTCCCCCCTTTGTTGTTTTCCTATTATTAGTATTAGTATTATTATATTTCAATTATTAAACTGTTCTTCTCTCATCCCATGAGTTTTCTTATTTTTTGCTCCTCAGATTTTCTCCCCCACCCCACTGCGGGCAGGGAGGGTGACTGAGTGTCTGTGTGGTGCTTGGTTGCCAACTGGGGCTAAACCACCGCAGATGGTAATGCATCCTTTAGTGAAAGCCAAGGTTTAAAGCATATTCCTATTTCTTGCTTGTCTTCCAAACTTGTTGATGCAAGTCTACTTTTTTGCTGGCAGCTATGAACCATGTTACAATTATCTACCTCTCCTTGGGCATTCTGCAGGGAGCAGGCAGCAAAGAGCTGCCTGAAATATATGAACAAAAAAGTGAAGTATTTTTTTATCTGATCCAAAGCTTTCTCAAAGGTTTGGCCAAGTCTGTAGAATAAAATTCTGCACAGAAGGACCTCTGCATATATCTCTCTCCACTGTACCTGCACATGAGGTACATCTTGCTTCATCTGAAGTAAACTGTATGCAAGTATAGAAACCCACTCCCAACACTTCCTGGAAAATGAACAAGAAAGATAATTAAGAATACATGACAAATGCTAAGAAGCCTACCCCCTTCAAAGAGCTCAAACAACAGTGCGATGATAGTGATATAAATATCTCTACTGAATAATTGTTTATAGGCAAGAAGGCTAACTCCATTTACTTGACAAGATCTAAAGATTTGCCCAAAACATGTCAAGTTCTGCATCATACATTTGCTCCCCTCTGCTTCAGAGCTAAAATACACTTTAAAATGTTAGAATAACATACCCCAAGAATTTGACTGAATAACAAAGCATAGAGTGGACTGACTGCTCCATTCACAGCTGCTGCCAGAGATCCAAGCACCATGTATGGCCATTCAGAGGCATTGTATTTCAAAATTCTGGTGAATGGTACAGGCTTGACATCTTCCTCCACAATGCCAGATTCCTGAAAAAACAGGTTGGATTTACAAAGCAAATGTATTCCACCAGTGATATTCTCTCTTTGACAGTGAGATAAAATAGTTAGCATAATCTGTTAAATGGCCATCTAGTGCCCAAACAACTGTTCTAGCTTTGTACAGGAAGGGGCAGTGATGGGTCTTGGCTGCTGTCTGGAACACCTTTGTAGGGCTAGGGAGTCACAAGAGGGTTACATAAATGCCTACCTTTACTGTCCCTGGAGAAAAAGAGAGAGATCCATGCCTTGGCAGCTCTACTGATTCCAACTTCAGAGGTTAATTACAACCAGTTTAAGATTTTCTGCCACTGAAACTCAGGCTGTTCCTTTTTTGCTGCCTACAGATGAGGCATGATGCAATACCCAGTGCCAAAATTTAAGCTTCTTCCTCACAAGGGGCTTTTTGTGTCAGTCATGGAATCTTCTTAAATATTGTTTAAAGTATTGTGGGTGAACACACTGATCAGAATCTGCATCAAATTAACAGGTATGCTATGTAATTAAAACAAGGGAGATCTCAGAGTGATAGCTGGATTCAGGCTTTATACATGCAAATTATGCCTCCCTTCTGTGAAACGTCCTCAGACTATATGCTGAATTCCCATAATTATTCCCAGGAAGAGCAGAATATTAATCATCAAATTATAACTTACTCTGCAGTTTGATTTGTGCATAGTTTTTGTAACAGTGTGCTGAGCCCTGCTCATCTCCCTCAGTTCATATGGCTGGAAATGCCCAGACAAAACAGATACTGTGAAGACCTATCTGCTGGAAATGTGCAAGGATGAAGGGGTGGAAGCATCTTGTATTTTCTTTCCTTCTGAGCTAGTGTCGGAGTGATAGCACTAATGCTATCGATTTATCCACAGAATAGGCTTAGCAATAGCAAGAACAGTGACTTCTAACTGCTGCTCTCTGCACTGAACAACCATAGCCATGCAAATTGGTGCAGGGAGCTTCATAAGCACTTTGCAAACCCACTGTGTATATTCCTACATATTCTACATAATTTTCAGGCATGCTGTCTTTATTTTCTATGCTAGTTGATTGCACAAGGACACCATCAGTGAAAGGACTCTGGGTTAGGTTGCAGTGAGGGTCTCTACTGAAGTATCCAGATTATTTTGAGATGAAAGTGAATTTACCCTTTATTGAACAAAAAGCAGTGTCATTTGTATCACTGTGTGGCTATTACATTTCACAGACTGAGCATTTTGCTTTTTGTCAGTTAATTCAGCTTTTATGAATATGTCTTTTTCAACTTAATCTACAACACATATCAATTTATCAACAGGTCACACTCTGCTAGAAAGTTTTTATGGACCAATAAGCATAACAGCCATCAAAATGCAGCCTAGGGTTTACACAGAGGGTAAGAACAGAAGCTGCAGTTTTGTTTAAGTAGAGAAAAGGATCAATCCAAGAAGACCTATCTGCCAACAACTCCTATAAGAGAGGCGTATATCTACAGGTTATCATTACCAAGTAATATAACCTGTTTAGTTGAAAATTTAGTAACAAACTATTGGACCTGACCTTTTTTGCTTGTCCATCATCTTCTCCATTAGAAGGCATAAGATAAATAGATTCTGCATGATCTCTTGCAATGGATAATGGAGTGTCAGGGACCACATTAGAGAGCTGAGATCTGGAACGCTGCCGAAGTGAAGCTCTGTAAAAAGGATAGAAATGGTCTGTTCTTCACAGGTCAGTAACACAGTATTTGCTTGCAAAGCAGGTGCAGTTTTCATGTCAACTAAATCAGAATTCACTGAAGCAAGTCATAGGAATCCCACGGAGTTTTTCTTTCTTCTTCTATGTTCTCTCAACTTCTTGTGAAGAAAATATCTCACAACAGGGACAAATACTTTTCAAAATCATATTTCACCCCCACCACTCAGACATCATCTTATATGTACCCTGCACTGTGTATTTGTTAAGCAAAATTGTAGCATATCCTACTATATTTGTACAAGCTGTTAAGACACAAGTCAATTCACCATTACCACTATCAAGTAATTCAGTCCAGCAAAACAGGACTGAAATAATCCACCTCTATCCCTGACAAAACATAACTCTCTAATGCAGGAGACGTATTCACTTGCATATGGCTGACATGGGCTTGCCAGAAAGAAATAGTAAGTGTCTGGCGACAAGGCAGTCTGGATTGTAAAATGCTTTACCTGTCATCAAGTAGAAGCCATAATAAAAATGTCCTTGTACATTGCATTGATTTCTCAAGTAATTGCACAGCAAGACATTTTTCAAGTGACCGGACTGAAAGTGCATTAGGTAATATAAATATATGGCTGTATGGCAGTAATATTAAAAATGGAACATTCAAACAGTAGACCAGAATTGGAGAGAAGATACTATGGGTAGAAAGGGAAGTAAAATTAGGAGTCTTGCTATTTATCCATGGGCCTTCAATCAGTAATGTATTACCCAAGCAATTTCTTTCCAAGTGAATTCTGTCTTAGCAAAAATCTTGCAGTGCTTCCACCCTCTTTTACATGACATACAGAGAAGAGATTCATTAGCATTATAGGGATTTTGGAATAGTGGAATGAAGTATAGAGATCTGGAAACATACTGAGATTTACAACCATTTTTAAGACTCACCGCAAACTGGCCTGATAGCTTCCTCTGCTGAATGACTGGACTTTCTCAAGATTTGGCTCAACCACGTTATTTTCTGCTGCTGTAAAATATAGTATATAGAGTTCTTCAGTTTGTGCTAAAACTGAATACAACCTAAGTCCACTGTGGCTCTGCAAAAAAGTGCAGTGTCTCCAAGTCATAACTGGAATACTTTGTAGAAGGCAAAAAATATAATACAACTTTGCTACTCAACATACATGTACCACAAGTTTTATATTTATATTTGACATGATGAAATTAACTTAATATTACCCAAGGGCCATTTCACTTGGGAGATGACTGCTAAAGGCGTTTCCCTATTTTAGCTCTGTAATTGCTCTCTTCTTTTAAGATAATCAAATCCAAGGTATGGTGCTTCACAAAAATACAACAGATCATTCTATTAGACATCCATTTCTGGAAGCTTTGATTCAAATCTGGCTCTAGTAAAAAAATAGAGTGGTTTCAGCATATTCTGTAATTTGTTTGCATTTCAAATGCAGCAGGACTGGACTGTCAGCACTAAATGGAGCTATAAAATGACAGGTATTGCAGGTCAGGATTAATGTTTCAGGGCAGATCTATATTAGGAAGGTCATTTGGTGCATATGCAGTAAAAACACTTAGCTCAGGGCTATTAATAAATTACTTCTATGAACGCTAAAATTCAGCCATAAA
This sequence comes from Anhinga rufa, assembly GCA_013400875.1. Classification (NCBI taxonomy): domain Eukaryota; kingdom Metazoa; phylum Chordata; class Aves; order Suliformes; family Anhingidae; genus Anhinga; species Anhinga rufa. The sequence goes on along the minus strand of VZTV01017587.1, from coordinate 372 downwards.
GGCAGAAGAAAAAAAAAAAAAGAAGCAACTAGCTCTCATTAAAAACAAAAAAACCCCTGCATTCTGTGGAATTTTACATAATTTTACAAAAGAAAACAAAACACTTACTTTCTGTTGCTCCTCTGTTAAGTGCTGTGTCTCCTTTGCTTTGCAAGGTCACCAACATGAAATAAACCCCTTTCCTTTTCAAGAGCTCCTCATGAGTTCCTCTCTCCACAGACCTTCCATGCTCAAACCCAACAATGACATCGGCAGCTTTGATGGCTGACAGGCGGTGAGCTATCGAGATTGCCGTGCGGCCAAGGCGAGCCTGACAGGGAACAACAGCAGCCCCATTCCAAGGACAGCAAACAGAAAAGCTTGGAACCACTG
>VZTV01017583.1:202-14340 GCA_013400875.1 Anhinga rufa | reverse complement strand
GGTGGGATTAGTAACCTCTGTCTTTAATATCAAGCTAAATAATTGTGTAAATAATACAACATGAAAACTTGGTGAAAACAAAGGTAAGGATGCAAATAACACATTTCCCCTTGAACTGAAAATCCAGTGCCTCTAGATATAATGCTAAAACTGCAGAATTAGATTAGCATGGCGCTCTCTTTAGCTTATATATCAGACTCTCTCCAAATGACTGGCCTTCCTGAAGTTCAGTGTCACCTGAGCTGTGCATAAAATGCCATTTGGATTTTGCATAGCCGTCTAACGGCACAGACTGCAGCCATCACGCGTGGGGGGCTTTTGGTGTAGCCCCTCTCCCCTTGATCTATTTGTTTTTATGGCGCAGAATCAGAACAGACTCGTCTGTGGTTCTGCATCCTCACAATCTAAAAGCACACATTTTCATCTGCCTCCCACTAGGATTGTTCCTGTATCAGTCGACCCTCTCAGTTTGTATCATAATATATTAAGCAACAGGTAACTGCTTTTGAATAGTAAATGGAAACATGAGTTTGGGGGTGGGTGGTGGGGCTGTTAGGAAGGTTTCAAATCAAAACCATAGCTTCTGTTTTACAAAAATTTTGCTATCATTATCTGGGAAGTGTTCTTAAAAACTATTAGTCAAAGAGGCAGCAAAGCTCTGAAGATGCATTACCTGATATTTTTTCTTTGCTGTTGTGTTTTGTATGTAGTTATAAATACTGTAGATTTTTTGTGATTTTTTGCCAAAGTTGTTGTTCTATTTATACATTTTAATGTCTTAAGACAGTTTTTCAATATCACAAAAAAAGAATTTTACTGCATATTTTGCAAAAGAGCTCACTACCTTTAGCTTGCACATACTTGCAAAATTAATTAAAGAAAAAAAAAGCTTTTTGTTTCTGTTTTTTGTTTGTTTGTTTTAAAGGGGATTTTGTAAAATATCCATATAAATAATGTATTTATCTTTGGAATTTGTACATTGCTTTTTTTCCCCTACCAGTTTTATTTTATTGTGTATGTTTGCTATGTGAAAAGTGCTGATTTGTTTGGTCATTCACCGTTGTATTAGCTGTTTAAATGTGATTTTAAAACATTTCATTTATAGGGTTTTTTTTAGTATTGTTTAAAACCATGCTTCCATTTTTTTTTAATTTCCACCCAAAAGCCATTGTCTATTTTTGTATTATTTGTAAGTTAAGAAGTTTTTTCCAATATATGGCAAAAAGTAGCATATTATTCTTGTAGCATTTAGTTATGTAGATTTTAAAAAAAAATGTATCCTTTGCTTTTGAGGCTTAACAAAAACTAATGCTGTTTTACTCTATTAATATGCATGGGATTTCTCCTCTTTGGAGTGACGCATTTTTGTGCATTAAATATGGGGAGAAACTTCATAGAACTCAATGAAAATACTTTCTTTCTTAAGTCTGCTTGTATATTTCTCTGTCTTTCACATAAATATAAACCAGCAGATTGGATGCCTTAACAATGCAAATCATATTCATTTCACTTGTACATTGTACTGTGCACCAGAACTGTCAATCATCACTAACATTCTAAGGAAAAAAAAAAAGGAATTGAAAAGCACAAAAGAACTGTTTTGTTACCTTAAAACAATATAACTTTTTTCTAGTCGGGCAAGAAATCATTTACAATGATGCTGCAACTGTGCATGCTTCCTGTATGAATTTTGCAATGGTTTTCACTAGAATGTCACAGTGTGATCTTTGGGGGGAAGGGAAGAAAACAGGATTTTTTTTCATAGTGAGAAAATAAAAGAAGAGAAAACTGGAAAATGTGAGAGACATCGGTTTATTGCTTCTCTGTATTCCAAGCAATTATTCTAATTCACATAGTAAGCAACAGCACGACAATGTAATCAAATTTAAAGCCATATTTTGTCCAGTGACACCATCAATTACTCCTGTAGAGCTCCACTCAAAGTCATAGCAATTTTGACACCAGTGTTAGCCATCGATGTTTGTAGTCTACGCCAGTGTCCAAAGGTCCTTTGACAATGTGCATAATTTTGTTTTGCTGCAGCTATTTATAGTGATCTGATGAATGGGAATTTACAAAAATCTCCCCCGCACCACCCTTATCTTTTACAAAGTAAAAGATGCAGCTGTTTACAGAATATGGCTTTAAGTGGAAACATTCAGATTTCAGTTTTAACAAGGTGAAGCTTCACAAAGACTGGATTGCATAAAGTATGCCTATTTCCTCACAGTTGTACTAGGATGCAGCTAAAATGAAGTCATCTCTGAAACTACTAACCTTTCACCTTCTTATCTAAATCTTTTTGAATAGACACACACACTGTACAGTTCTATTGTTAGAGAAACTAACTACTGTAGAGATTGTTATAATTTTTTTGCAGAAATTCAAGCTGTAAAAACTTTTCAACTTTCACAATATTTAATTAAAGTTACTTCCTGTCTGTGAATACAGCTCCTAGTTGTGTGTTTATTTTTCTGCTTCTGCTGGCTAGTAGATGAGAAAAAATAAAATGTAGAAGCCAGAGGCTACTGAATTGTCTTTCTGAAATTAAGGGGAAGCAGAAATTCATGGAATTACACAGTGAAACATGGTGAATGCTGGTGCACTGAAACTCCTTTTTCTCTGTCACTAATGGATTTCAAAGGATCCTCACTCATAATGCTGAATGTTCATCCTGTTATCATTATTCTTTTTATTTCTATTGTTTTAGTCTATTGATTGCCTGAAGGGCCAATGTATTTTTCGAGCAGATTTCAGGAGCATATCTAGCTTTAGGTACCCAGCTGCAAAGAGCTGTATCTAAACACAGTGATCATGAAATACAAGAAAAAGGTATATTAGATCCAGTGCCAGAGATCCAGGGAGATCATCTTGGTATTATTTAAGTCAATCGCAACCCTTCCAGGACCAGGTCTTAAGTGACCTGCTCAAGGCCAGCTCCGAAGTATGTTGAGCTGTAACTAGCTCCTTGACTTGACCATGAAGGAGGCTCCTATAAAATGTTTCCCTTCTGCTACCCTTCCTAAATGACAAATCCGTCAGCTGCTAAATTGGTTCTAAGCGTTTCATTTTGTTCTGTACTCCTCTGGCAGAAGAGGACCATAAGGAGCTTTATCTCTGGCATGTGGAAGGTTGACATAAAGGCTCTTAACTGGGTCCGAAGAGTGGCTGTCATACAGAAGACCCGTATGGGGACAATCAAAAGCCTTTAAACACCACACCTAATGCAAGGCTCCAAACATTTCCAAGGTAGGAATATGGACATTTGGGTTGCAGTTTAAACTGAATTAAAATTTGCTTTAGAAAATCAAATTTGCTAAAAACATAAGCAGCTGAAAGTGGCTTCTTGCAATGTAAAGTGTTGGATAGCTCTTAAATGTTAGCAGATCCACTCCAGTAGTTGTTAGAAAAAAGAGAGCTGTTGGCAAAGTCAGACCGCAAATGTGTTTACTCTGTCAGCACAAGAGATCTGTTTCTTCTGTCTGAGATAATTCTCCTGGTTCTTTTTCAAATGGTGTGAATATTGGCAACTCTCACTGCAGCCAAGAGCTCTATGAGTGCTCAGCTCACGAGAAAGATGTTGGGTCACAAGTAGCTGAAAAGCAGTCTTAAAGATTAAATTCAGGATGTAATATTAGGCAACCCGCTCTAGATGCAGCAGAACCAGAGCTCTGCTTCAGCCTTTTGGATCCAGTGAGAATGTTTTTGTCTGAAATTTAATTTCAGCCTCATTAAAAAAAAAAATAAAATTGGGGGGGTGAGGGAGGTAAGATAGCATGAACTGTGAGGCTTCTAGTTCACATGGATGCTGAAGAAGAGTCTGCTAGTCAGCCCCAGTGATGATCTGACGTCCCCCACGATCGATCTGACAACCTAAACTGAGATCACCTGGCTGACAGTACCGTAAAAGATGATGAATTGCTTTTGTGATGCCAGAAAAAAAAACTCCAAAACCCAAACCATGTGAGGACCAGTTGCAGGGTGCATGTTTGGGTATGGCTGCAGTGAGATTCATATTCTATGATGGGTCATGTGCTAAAAGGGAGAGGAGTGTCCTCTGCCATTGCATAGAGAACATGTAGGCATGGGAGCTTAGGGTACAGTGTATAATGGCATGGCTTACTGCTGCCCTCTAAACTGGTGGCTTTGATTTTCCAGAAGCTATAGTAATCATTTTAACTGAATAGTTTGTTTCTGGCAGTGGGATTGGTTGTATTTTTTTTATGGATATGTCTCTAATTTTTTATTTAGTTTAAAGAAACTTCAGCAAAATGAGCTACCTTCACTGTTAGATTCCTGGCCTTGTCTATGTGTCTGCTTATTCCCTTTAGAGTCTGTCTCTACAGGCTCTTGCCACAGCTGCTTCATGTAATCATTTACATAACTCTGCTTAGCAGCACAGCCCATGTATTCTCTGCCATTTCATCGGTTAGCTGAAGTCACATTTCATGTTACACACTTGATTTCCTCAGCTCCTTTCTGTTTACTGTTCCTTGTTCAACAGTCCTCTTGTAAATATTCACATTGTGCTGCTGTACTAAAGATGAGTTGGAGGCCTCCCACAGAGTCCCTGGCCCCCAACTCAACTCGGCTCCTCCAGCTTCATGAGACAGAAGGTTTGGGAAGAACTTTAGCAAATGCCACATTGCCCAAGCTTTTTCAGAAACTCATCCACTGCATCTTAGTCCAGTGTGGTTTTTTTTCCAACTCCATTTCACTCTGTACTTCTCTTGCTTGGGCCTAGGTGCATATCTCAGAGAGGGAGATGGGGAGTCCAGGACAACCATCCAACTCATCATCTCGGAGCTGTGACCATTTACTTGCTGCATTTCATCCACAGCAACATTACAGAAGCATCAGTTTCTACTCGCTTCTTTCTTTCTCCCTTCACAAACACACTTCATTACCTTTGTACTAATAAAAATGTGCAAAACCTACCAGTGAAGATTCAAAGTCCACTCCATACAATAAGGCCACATCTCGGAGATGCTGTGAAGCAGCCTGACATAGACCTTCAGCAAGATACTTGGCCTGTTTAATTGCTGACTCCTTGCCCACCCACCAGTTACACGCTTTCATGGCGTTGCCACCTCCCTCTCAGTGGGATGCTGCCTGATTTGGGCCTCATTTGGCATCTCTGTTTCCTCTATTTCCCTGAATGAGCTAGCTCTGGCATCCCTTTTCCCCAGCATCTAATGCTGATATTTCAGTATGACAAGGCAGGTCAATACTTTAGATAAATAAGTAATAGTTCCAACTCCGCAACCCTGTTCTCTCTTCCTCTCCTTGGTGCCCTTGAGGCTACATTGACCAGAGCTTATGGCACTGCTCCAACATGATTGACAGGTCATGTGAAAGAGTACACATCTTAGAAAACTTTAGTATAGTCATTCTAGGACACAAATGCTGTTGGCTACCCAGGTCACAGCCTAACAGCAGGGACTGCAATTCTAGGTGGCTTTTTTTGTGTAGGCCTACAACAGGAGCAGCAAATACAATGCTCTAACACACATTTGTCTCCTTATTTTTGATGAGTGATGCAAACTTCATCACTAATGCAGATGCACATTTGAAGATCTCCATTAAAAATATTATTTAGATGACCACCTAACCCTTCCCTGAAACATAGGAAACTCTGTCCTACATGTCCCAGTCCAGCCAAATTCTCTTTTGTATAAGGGGGATGAAATTGTTCACTTCCTTTCTTGTTAAAGTTTATGAATCCTTCATTTTCCCATATTTACTCACGTCGAAGTGAATCTTATAGTGTAAGCCCTTACAAGGGTTTCAGTGGGTTTGCAGCTGGTATACAAGAGAGATTGACCACGTCGTAGTGATTCACTGCAGTCTGGCAGCTCTTGACCATGCATATGAGAGAGGCAAGAACCGATTATGTCTGTAGCTATGTACAAGTGTGCTCTGAAGGAGCACAGGTTATCTGGTTGAGAATAATCTCAAGATAAATTTTCCGGTGAGGACGCATCAGTGACTCCCTGTAAGAAGGCAGCAGCTGAGACCTTAGCTCGGGAGGCACAAAAATGCAGGTGTGTGTGCCCCTGTGTGTGTTGAGGTGGGAAACTGTGGCAGCCATGACAAGCTCTGCGAAGCAAACCCCAAGATGAACCCTGTCATAAAAGTTCACTTTTCTGCAGTGGTTAGAGGAAAAGGGAGCACAAACGTTGCACAGAGGCTCATCTGGAAGGTTGTTGTGCTGCAGCTTTCATCTTTGCTCCCTCCCAGACCCAAACGCCCCCCCTCCCAGCTTTGCATGGGTCCTGCCCACTGCCCTGCTGCCTCCTTGCCCACTGCCCCTGCCATGAAGGGCTCTGTCTTCAGCCTTATTTCCACGGAACATTGCTCACATTGCTCACCGTCAGCCTGCCCCAGGCACTGCCTCGCTCCCCCACCTCGCCACCATTAACTTTGCCTTCAACCTCTGCTGCATCATTGCCTTCTCCTGAGGGTTCCCTATTTATATAGAGGGGAAAATGCAGTTGCTGGGACTGGAAATATTTTGTTACCTTTTTCTACTTAAGTGCGAGGCATTTTTATCTGTGCTCTCTGGAGACTTATGCTACAGTGGGACTGATTTTATCCACTTACTCAATGCACTTTAGTTCAATAATGATTACAGAACTTCTACATAATATATTAGGCATAGCTGATTTCCCAGGGTTTGTAGCCCTCTATCTCCCTAAGCATTTAAAAAGGAATCTCTCTGTGATAGGTATCTTATGAATGATACACTACTCAACAGTGATGATGTAAAAATAATAGCAGCAGTGGTCTGGGAAGGAAGAAGAGGCGAGCACTCAGCTGGAAAATGCCCAAGCCTGTAGATAATACAACCCAACAGCAATGACCTGCTTTGTTCATTTTATCACTGCTCCATAGCCCATCAGTGGCGCTTGCAATCTACAGAGCTTGGGCAACCCAGGCCAGATTCCCAAACCCTCCCTCCACCACCTTACCCAAATTGAGGGTTTTGACAGTTCTCTGGCTCCGTTGCAGGACTGGGTTGACCTGGTCTCTCTTTGTCGCTTGGTCTCTCTCTCTCTCTCTTAATTTTTTTTTTTTTAATGCAAACTGAGCTCTTCAGCTGTGGATTTAGCAGCTATGAACAGGCCTATCACAGCCAGCACGCCCAGCCCTGAGGTGCCTGATGTGATTGCAAAAAGCCTGCACAACATTTGTTTTCTTCAACTTCAAAGGGAGTAGCAATGTTTGTGGTCATGGTCTCCTTCACACCCGAGGTTAGACTGTGTGCCCCTGACACAAGAAACCTGGTCCTAAGCTTTCCTAGCCTGAGTGGCTTTCTATGCACATTTCCCCAACCACAGAGATGGCAAGGCTTCTCCAGGCTCTGCTATCCCAGATGCTAGTGACCCTCTGCCCATGTTGTTCTCCATCTGCCCTCCCTGGCCTGGCTGCTCAGCATCCTCACCCTGCTGCTCAGCACCCAGATGGCAGAGGGCATCCAGCTCCTGTCCATAAAGCCTAAGCCTGGCTCTTTCAAAGCCCATTCATTTGCCTCAGGGATTTTTCCACACTGGACCAACCACCTTGAACCAAGTGCCTTGCTCATCTTATTGTCATCAGCCTCCTCAATCAGTGGTGATGGTGTTCTTTTTCTTTTTCTAAACATAAAAGGCCCATTTTACTAAATTTTTCTCTTAATTTCAGTAATGGCTTTTGGCAATGAGTTCCACAGGTTCGCTGCTGTTATTCCCTTATTTACTCCTTGTGGAACCATTATTGCCCGATGAGAGCAGCCCCCGCGGTCACTCAAGGGGCTGGGGACAGCTAGGGGTGCTGCTGCCTCTCGTCCAGCCCCAGCAGAGTGGCGTAGGGCAGCTCCCATCGCGGCCTCAGCCCTACGGTCGCCTGATTGACATCAGGAAATAGCACAACGAAAGTTGCTACCAGCTAACAGCTGTTTCAACAGTTTTAATCACAAGGCGAGCTGTAAGATAAATAAATAAATAAAGCCTATGAAGTGACAAAACAAATGGCCTGATATCGGAGACAGATTTGAAGCTTCTGGCTGCCTTCGTGGGAGAGCAGCCTGCAAGCTCTCACCCTCCCTCCTCCAAATAATTAATTTATCACTTAGCAGCACTGTGGCTCTCCGGAAGGTGCTTGGAGACGGCGTTTGAAGGTGAACTCCAGCCCTCCAGAGGGGCCCGTGGGGCTGGGGAAAGAGGCAGCCGAGTGCTGGAGTCTACAGGTGAACCGCCTGGATTGCAGGGGGATTTATATCAACCTGCTCAAGCTACCATGAGCCAGCACACACTATTTTGTTCCACCCTCACAAATCACTGTTATGCCCTTTCTGCTTTAAACACTATGGATCAACTATAACAACACTTGATATTTATTTTATTTCAACTATCACTCTGATTTGTCAGGTGTATTTTTTATGCACAGCAGGTGTGCCCTAATGGGGTTAGGGAATAAACAGAAAATTGATGGGCTTACACACCCATTAGCTAATGGATTACTAAGCAAAAGGGACTCTGTTTAACCCCACTGCACTTAGCCCACTGTTAGGAAGAATGTTAAAGACTATAAGCTAACACTCAAATGTCTCTTCATGGACCCAGGGGAAGAGAGCTCAAACTTTAATGCATCGCTTTTGATAGGCAGGTGAATGAATGTGGCTATCATTATGCAATCACGCATCTCTGGAACTATTTATCAGCTGCACAATGTGCCCCATGAACCCTGCATGTTCCTGACCCACCACACCGCGAGCCTGTCACTGTGGTGTACAGAAAGGGTTAAGCAGGATGAAATCCCACCAGACAGAGGTGCTTCCCACATCCCACTTGCACAGTGCATGCAGAAAATGCAGAGCTGCCACTGCGACTCCATGTTCCTGTACCCCAGTACTACACACCTTGTACATTAGCAACATGCTTTTTTGTGCAAAAGCCTTATGTTGACACCATCTTTAATCGGTTATTTCAAGATAGATGTGCCTCGTTAGCATCAGAACAATGCAATTACTTCCCCTCCTCCCCTCTCTCCAAATCCCGGGGTTTTATTGGCCTATTAATGGTTTGATTTGTTGTTGGTAGAAACAAGAAGGATTCCAACTCATTGATCATATTATCCTACAGATATCCAGCAGAATAAATAAATGGGATAATAAACCCCAAACCATACGCTCAAAGGTTACATTTTCTAAATCCTTTAGTGTTCTGCATCATAGTTTATGTTCTCTTTCAAGCACAAATACACAGTTCGGTGCAGTACATGACAGTTAAAAAAGGTCTGTAATGTTAAAGGTTATATTTGCAATCTTTTGCCATCTTTCTCACATGGAAACAAGTCACACTGATCCTCACTGTCCACAGATGCAATAAGGAGCAACCCTCTGACATAGGTGTATAATCTAAAGCCAATTCAAAAGGAGCCTTCTGTAAATATCAACTTGATCCAGGCATATGCATGCTTTGCTTGAAGCTCTGGAAGAGTACTGCGGACTTCAATGGGATGGCTCATGCGTTTGAAGAGAAATAGGTGCATGCGTGCAAGAGAGGTGAAGGTCGAAGAATAAAAAACCAAGAGAGAATATAATTTTGTGTTGCTTTTCTTTAAGCAGTGACACAAAAATTCACAGCCAGGGGGGAGCTAAGGTCCTTTTAGTTTCTTTTGTGCTTGCCTGTTCCTGGGGTGCTTTCAGGTGCCCCTTACATTTAGCTCTAGAGGCCCATCAGGGTTGCAGAGCTGCTCAGACAGTGCTCTGAGGGATATGGGATGCCTATGACAGAGTGGGGATGTGGCACTGATTGTGGTCTCTCTGGGTTTTGCCTTATTGCTGGTCTCTTCCTGGAGCTGGGGAAAAGGTAAGTGCTTCAGGCACTTGACAGACCAGCAGCTGCTGTAGAAAATGCCACAGGTACAGTGGCAAAGACAGAAGACACTGGGACTTCAAAAGTGACAGCCCAGGCCCTTCCTTATTCTAGAGAGCAGTGGTCAAGCAGAAATCTACTGATGCCTGCTGGAAGATGAACTGCTCTGTTACCAACTCAAAATAAAGCTCCAAAAGTATGGTGTGGTTCAAGTGATGCATAGATAAAACTTTAGCTCTAGGTTGTAGAGTCTGTGTTCAAGATGATTTAATTTATGCTGGAATTCATCAGCATCAGTCTAAAAGGCTGGAGCAGCATAGCAACAAGCTTGTTAATTACTAAGCAATTATTTTACTCAACTTTTAGACCAAGGGGATACCCAAAATATCCGCATCTGTTTCATTTTGATTTCTTATTGTTCCTTTTATGCTGTAGCTGAGGTTATTTTACAGCAGCTGTCAGTCACAGCAGTAACAACTTCCACAGTAGCAGCTTCCATTTGGCAAGCTCACTATACAGAAAGTGCCATGATGGAGTGGAAGGGGTTTCTTTCTCTTTCTTAATATCATCTTCCTCTAGGATAGACTATCTTGCCCTCTCCAGCAGAACACACTTGGATCACACTGCAGAGTTTCCGACTGCTGCTTTTAAAAAGGTATATCTGTTTGTTTCTATCAACACGTTTCAGCTCCTCTGGCATGCTGTCTTTGCAGCTCTAATAGAGACACTTCACATGTAATAGGGTCACACAGTGATCCTCACGTTCGATTCCATTCCTATCACCATGTTAAATTGAAACAATGCGTGTGCATCAGATTTCTGCAGTGCAGGGAAGCTGTAGCATCTACAAGTTTTGTGATGCAATGAAACTAATGATTTGGATTTTATTTTCTTGGTACCACATTCAGCTGGTGAACTCTTGAAAATACACCTTACCTCGTTTTCTCTGTCTTTTTACCTCTCAGGAGCTTTCACCAACAGATCTACTTTCATGCTAAAAAAAAAAGTAATTCTATCAGTAATTTATGGAAATTAGAAAACTGATTAGCATAAAGCTTCTACTTGTGATAGTGGGGTTACAAAAGTGGGTTGATAGGTAAAAATGATCTCCTTAGTGATAATTAACTTTGATCTCTTAAATAACTGTTAACTTTCATAAAGAAGGAGAGTACAAATGACATTTGCATCATGGCAACTCTAAAAAGGCAGAACATAGCTTTCATTGGAGATACATGATAAGCTCTGTTCTCAGAGAAAATATACTCATTTCAAAGCAAAATGACATGAATTGTCAAGGACTGTTGGGCTTGTTCTTCTATCCTGTGCTAACCTGAGTGCGCTGAGATGAGACATTACATATGCTTGTATGAACAGCTCTGTACACCCATGTAAATGATATGTATTTATCTACAAGGAAATGACAATGCATGCTCTGCTTAGCACTTCTACGAGACCATTCATCCAAGGACTTCCAAGTACTTTATAAACATTAATTCATTCTGACTATGCGACTGTGAGGTAAGTAAATATTAGTCTTATTGCAATATTATTGGGAAATGGAGAGACACAGCAGCTAAGAGACTTACTCAAGGTCAGTAGATTATAACTCAAATGCCTAGCTTCTAGTTCTGTGTGCAGGCACGGCCTCCTGGCAAAGGACATGCCTTTGGACATTGGAGATATACTGCGCACTCCTCAAGCTTTGCTTTGAGTACTGTTTTAAAATTTTCCTACCAATATTTATTTATTTTTCAATTTGCAATCACAATTTCTCAGTGCCTGTTTGGGTTGGATAGTTGTACCACCTTTGTTTTAGAAATGGGAAACTGAGGCAAAGACGAAAACCCCCCCAAAGTAGCCACTAGATGTGAACATCCAGTTTCAGAAATCAAGGTCCCAACAGTTTTAACCAGAAGATGCCCCCGCAAGCTGCAGTTCCTAGTTTAAGCCAGAAGATAAGCAGTTGTGTCTTGAGTTTTATGAACTCATTAGAAACCAAGTCTCCAAGCAAAACTGAAGTCGTAAAATCCCACTTGAACTTAACATGAAAGCAAAGGAGATTTTTTGAAGCCCAGTATACCAGACATTAGTTGTGAGTCGTCTCGTAACGGACCTCAGAAAGATTTACACAGGTTGAGATAAAGTAAGTGTAAACCAGAAGTTACGTATGAAGGGACGTGCATATCAAGAAATTCACACACACCCACACAGGAGGAGGCTAGATAATTTTAAGTAGCAAATTTGAAATAATATCTTAATAAATAAATCCTTAAAGCTGTGCAGACTCTGAATTTTTTCAATTCATGGAAATCATCTTAGAACGTTTCTTGCACACTTAAAGCTCCTGGCACACTAGGTTGTTGCAAAGAAACCATTGCAACATCTCAATCTTTCTTCACTAGCTCCTCCAGATATAGAGTATGCTGGCCACTCTGAATCATTTTATCCTGTCATCTCTCTTCCTTTGATATGCGTGAAGTTAAAGGGAAATGGCAGTCTCCTAATTTCTATTTCCACCCAATGTCATGGGAGAGAGGAAGGGAAAAAAAAATCACTTTTTTAATGCAGCTTTTAAAATAGAAAAGCAAAAAAAATTTTTTTTTACAGCACTTAATAGGCCTCCCTTGCAATTTAAAAACTGATTTTCAGGAGCTCATATATTCAAATCTCCAAAGTCTATTTGAAGGCACATCTGAAGGTGCACCCTGCAACCTGTGTGTAGCAAACTCTTTTGAATCTTGTCCTTGAAACAAAAATTAGTGCCCCATGGGAGCTCAGCAGTGTAGACAACCACTAACTGCAGAATGACTGAAAGCAGAGCTGAGAGTCCTTGCAGCTGGGAGGGAGAAGGGGATGAGAGAGCGAGGGAAGATGAGAAAAGCCTTCAGGAGCCATTTGGGAGACAGTCACTGGGAAGAAGAAAGAAAGACATGCACTAAAAACAACAGAAACACAGGTGGAAATGGCCTACTGGGAAATCAGGCTGTCAACAAACAAAAGCCGAAGGCCAGAAAGCAGTTTCAGTAGCAGCCCCTGCTAACAGGGCTTCAGTGTTCAGTAAATAAATTAGCAGCAGCTTTGACTGTTTGGAAATTAGTAGTGACATGATGAAAGAAGCAAATGACTTGCTTTTATCTGGAGTGGAAGCACTAAACTTCCAAAGAAATCCTTGCCTGTATTAGGAGACACAGAGATGCTTATATCAGCTTAGACTCGAACAACAATAATATCAGGAAAGTTTCATTTCATTTACCAGAAGCTCAGAACTTCGTTTGTAACTAATGAGACCTGTGTCCCTCTGGGCTGCTTCTGACAGCATCTCTCCTTTGAATAGTTTATCACTTAGGAGGTAAAAATAACATAGGTTAGGCAGATAGACAGACAGACAGATAGATACCTAGACGTTTGAGAAAAGAAGCCGAGTTGGGACATTAGATCAACTCTTCAATTATTGCAAATTGGGAAAACTCCTTTGGGAGAAACTCCAGTGATTTATTTCTGTTGAGGATCTGGTCCTGTTTAATTAAATGGGAACTAAATGAGGGTCTGAATAGTAAACACTTCAGCACATGCTTAAACATTCAGCATGTGCCAAAGCCCTATTGATTCCATTGAGATATAATTTGCTTAAGCACTCCTCCCCAGTAAGGGTTCCTACTGAATCAGGGCCTCAGTTGCTGGAGCTGAATGTTTATTGTGTCAGAGGTATTAAGAAGGGGGTCTTTTCCCACATCCTCATTGCTTAGAAAGATAGTTGGATAAGGAGTAACATAGCAGCCTCCAAAGTGAGCAAATATTTACATAAGCTGTGCTGAGTGTGCTTGATACGGCAACAGGTCCAGGAGGCAAGCTTGCACTCGCAGTGGAAAGCAGGGGTGTCTTGGGTAATCCTTTGATCCATTCCACTGTCCCAATGTGTGTGGGTCCACATAAAACTTGAAAGATGAACTTTGTCCCTAGCACAGACAGCCCTGGGCTGTGTGCACACTGCCTTTGACAAACGGCAACAGCCTCTGCTGTACCTGTTGCCGGTCAATTTGGGAGCCGGAACTGGCGTGTGATAATGCCATGAAATGCCAAATCTAAAGAATCACAGATTTGCTAAATTGTGTGGGTGTTGAATCTGTCCTTCAAGGTAGCATTAGTTTTGCCTCCCCAAAAATACCTGGCTGTTCTGAGATTCAGCTGTCAGCTAGCAGCCTCATCCCAGCTCTCTGGGCAGACCCTGTGTGTTTTCAGCTAAGAAGTGTCACAGTTTCTCATACATGTGCCAATGCCAGT
>VZTV01017579.1:189-22272 GCA_013400875.1 Anhinga rufa | reverse complement strand
AAAAAAATCAGACCACTTCAAGTCAATTATAAGGCTTTCAAATAAATTTTACTGGGAAAAATTGGAAGGCGCAGGTCCGGAAGTTTGATGTTTGACAGGAATTTCCATTACAGAGCGTTTATTACCCCGTTCCAGCCCTCTCCTCCCCACGTGTTTCCCTGCCCGGTTCCACGGTCCCTCGTGGAAGCGCGCTGCGTCTCAGCGGTGCAGCGCACATCACCCACTTGCACCGTGCTGATGCCCCGCGTTCCCTGGGCGTTCGGCTTGCAAATCTTCTACCTTTCTAGTTTGGCCGTATTCCAAGATGTGCCGTGTTTTGATTTGGGTTTTCTGATGTCTTGTGACAGCTCAGCTGCATGTGCATCAGCCTGGAAGGGGGCCGTTAGCTGCAGATTTACACCCATACGAAGAGGAGGGCACGGGGGAGCTCACAGCCTCTCGGGCTCCTGCCAGGCCAAGCTTACGCTCTCTGTGAAACAAAGCAAAAGGAAACACGCTGTCTCAGCAACGGCAAAGTAGCAATTCTGTTAAGCAATGAATTTGGTAATACAATTTTTTTTCGCCCCCATAAAAAGACTTTTTTGCCTGTTCTAGGATTAAAAGATATTTATTGGATTGCCTGAGGGATGGTGCAATAGAGGTAGCTGTTACCGCTTCCGGTTTTATTCAGAGAGCATCTTTTTGTGTCCGTCTCCTCTAATCTTGGCTTCCAAAGATCATCTCTCTCAAAAGAACATAGCTGCCACGCTGCCACACTCGGAGCACGTACTCTGCCTGCTGGGCACGCTGCCTCCATCCGTGACCTGTAACGGAGACTTGGAGAAGAGTATTAGGACCAGAAATGGTCAGAGGGGGGACCAGTTTCTTTCCTTGGTTTCTCCATCTTGGTTTCTCTGTTGCACAATAAAAATGGAGTGTAATTAAAAGGACTTGGAGCATGTATGACATTAACAAATAATCTTATGCCTTTTTTTTTCTTGACCTCCTTTCTTTGTTTCTGATGTAATCTAATTTACATCATCCCTGTATCTATTGCAGATCATAAATTCCCTCAGGTAAGGGCTGTTTCTTTTTCTCTCAAGTGCTGTGCCTACCTCTGATCTATTTACAGAGCGTAAAAGCTGTACATTGTTTTGTATTTTCTATTGTTTGCAACTTAAAGAACAGTCACTGTTTTTTGATACTTTCTTGCTTTTTGTTACATTTGCTTTAAATGTTTTACCTAGGCACAAAATGATGATAATTCAAATTTAATTTGACTTAGATATTTTAGTATGGAAGCTCTTTAAAAAAGGAAAAAAATGAACTTAGTAGCTATGTTTTAATGTGTTCATCATCAGATTCTCGGTACAACCTTATTGCTTTGTTGTTTTCATCCCTGTCCTTCAGTTCCTTTGCTCCCTCTGCTGCGGTTGCCATAATGTGGAGGCATACTGGCAGTCTTGGACTTTGCAGTTCAAGGCCTTCCACAAGCAGTTACATTGAACTAACAGACGTTATTCACAGAAGAGGGAATATGGTTGGCTCTCAGGGCCTTGCATCATATTTTGTTTTAGTTGTGTTTGGGGAAGAAAAATGGAAAAAACCAAAAAGCATCTTGGTGACAGAAGTGGAAATAATGAGAAAGCCGCAGACACTTAGGTGTTCTTTTACTTTTGATCAAGTCATGTGGAAAAACAATCCAACAACGTATGATTTATCCTCTCTTTTACAGACTTACAATCAAAGCCAGTCTAACAAAAGGAACATCCACAAAGCTATTTCAGGAAACAAAACACTTCATTTTTACCAGCATAGCCCACGTATGATTCCAGAAGGCATAAATCCAAAGTTGCATAAAATGTTTATTACTGCTGAAAAATATGAACCGAGCAATTCAAGAATGCTTTCCAAAGAGCGAAGAACTAGTTCCCTCCAGCACAAATCTGCTCTCTTTTCCTGTGTCACCGGTAAGAGGATTATGGTGTTTTTCTAAGCACTGCATAAGCTGCTATCTCATGTTGTTATATTACAGCATATCGAAACTGTGTGCTCACATGAATTTTGGGTTTAGCAGAAGTGTAATTTCTGTCTGCTGTAGCCTTTTGACTGATACTTTGCTGACTGCTGCTTTGATTCCTCATAATTTTCCTTTAACATCCTCAAATTACAGTTCTGTCCTTAAATAACCGTACTTCAAATCAGACATTTGTTTCATCTTTCTCCATAGAGCTTCTTCTGGAGTCAATGACAGAGGGTCAGAAACTCCAGCTACAAACAGAGGAGGCAAATGTTAATTATGTCTTCTGAAGACTTCTGATATACCTCTGTCAGGTGGCATAATTGTCACTTAAACATTTAGTGGTAATTCTATACCAAATCTAGTTTTGAGCTTTAACAGTTAGGCTTAATGTTTTTATTAATAAAAGAAAAGTATGTCTTATGCCTTTGTAAGTGACAAGAAAACAGAAATGCTTGAAAACTAAAGGATTCTGAGGGGAGGAAAAGGAGGAATTGAGGGTAGGATATTTATGAATTGCACACACCCTTGGAGGAAGATTAATTTAAAAAGAGAAATAGCTCTTTAGCTGATGCAGTTACATGGCACTGAAATGCTCAGTAAACTGAACATAATTATAAGATGGGAAGAAAGAGCCAGGTTTTAGAAATACTTGGAAATTGTCATGCTCGATCTCTTTGGTTAAGTGCTTTCCGTAAAGGCCAATAGCAACTTCTGGAAAGAAAAAACTCCTAAAAGCTCTGGGAAACTTCATGTTTCAGTATCTGAGTAGTTAGACTTTAGAGTGAGCAGTGTTTAAACGCTTCTGATCACAAAAATTCTTATTATCGAAATCTACACCTGATCTCTTTCCAGACACCATCCAGGGCAAACAAAAGGCTGAACATAGAAAGGGGAAGCAAGTTACAAAATCATGCAGAAAAAAAATCAGCTTCCCCTTTGGCCTCCAAAGCAGTTCATGCTATCTCCCATTTTGTAGGGTAGAAATGTAATGGAGAAGAATTAGTATCGATAAATCGATCTGTAAAATAAATCTGTCCTCAGCCCAAGCTCGTTGTAAGTGTGTGTGTGCTGCAGACACAGCTGTGGCACGGCTGTGATGGTGCTCCTGGTCATGATGTTTCCCCTTGTGCCTCTGGAGCCTTCTGTAGGGGATGCTTATCTGGGTTTTGTGCACAACCCCGACGGCAGCCAGTGAGGAAGACCAAGGATGGAACAAACAGACAGCTTGCAAGAAAATAAGCAGAGCAAAACATGGAATTGAAATAATCATTTTAGAATATTTGTAAGTCTGTCCTAGGAAACAGAAATGAGAGGCAGTAAGTGCATAAAGAAGATTATATGCTGAACGCCTTTCCTGCTGAGGGAATAGCACTTCAAAGGCTGTAATTACCGGGTTCCTTTTGTGTGAAATAGGTTAGCAGCTGCCACAATTGAAGTACATGGTGTGCGTGGAGGTCCATCAGTCGCCAAAGATGAACATGATTGACTGCCCATCTTGCAAACAAGTCTTACATGAGTGCAAATTATTGAGCACCACCTTTGTGTTGAAGTCATCTTCATTACTGGATGAAGCAAGTGGCTGTTTCTGATTTTAATGATGTTCAAGATAAATCTCAAAAAGAAGAGAAAGGTCTTTATTTTTTGCATTTTCTCCTCTCCTCATTTCAGTGTCCACTTCCACATTAGAAAATGGAAAAAGCTAGCAGTAATGAATACGCTGTGTATGTTCTTATTTATGATCTCTTACTTTTCATTTGTTCTTGAGGTTCAGCCGATCTTCACGTTTGTCCATGGAATAATACATGTGCACAGAAATTGAAGTATCAGGGGCAGAAGTATCACAGTAGTTTCAAGCATTCTCCTTTTCTAGTTAGAATGAAATATTTCCTTTTCTTCTTAATTTGATTACATTTCTATTAATTTTACACTATCCTCCTCTCCAGAACCTCCTTCATACATTTTATCTGTTTGTCAGTACCAGAAGGACACGTTGTTCTTGTCTTGCCCCGTCACTAACCAAGTGTGTTCTTCAGCTGTATGAGCTTTTCTTCAAAAAGTACAGCAACAAGAGCAAAAATCCCATTACTCGGCAGCCCTTTTATATTGTTTCTTCTAATTTGAGATTATTTTCTCTCTCTCAGTTTTGTTTTCCATTTTTTTTAAAGAGTTTGCTAAACCTGAGCAGCATACTAGTAAGTGCAGTAAAACCAAAAAAGCATTTAAGAAAGAATAGTTTTGCACTTAAAGTGGCTTGGGCTCATTGGAGGAAAAATCTCTGAACAGATATCTTTGGTGACAGCTCATATTTTTTATGCTCATCTTTTTTTACTTTATAAAATGAGAATAACTATCCCACAAGATAATTGAAAAGGTGAAAGTGCTGTAAGATCTGGATAATCATCTCTAATGTTGTAATCTTTGCAAGTTCTCTTCCAACCTCCCTGCTCTGTGAGAGGTATGAAACCACAGTAGTCATGGCAAAAAATAGCTAAGGCGCATTAACATGTGCTCTTCCCCTACCCTGCTGCCCCTGGTAGCTGAATGTCATTTTAAGCTATCAATAATTTCTTTTGTTTTTCTTTTTGCAACAAATTTGTCTAGATGAAGTATCATTTTGTTAATTCTTCTTCTCCAGGTTCTTCACAATTCCTCTACTCCCCCCTTTTCAGATTGTATCCATTTTGAGTTGTCTATAGCTGCGTTTTTGTTTGATGTTACAATTTCACATTATTTCTTTAATTGCCACTTTTATCTTAACGATACAATCTTCTTTTACTGTCTTTTTCTAAAACATGCTTTAGTCCTTAGACCTTTGTGGGGGGTTTTGTGCCTTTCCAGTTGCCCACACCTTTTAATATAGTTGTGGCAAGGCCTGTGGATGGCTGATAAATTTTCTGAGTTCATCTCCTCTTTGAATTAAACATGCATGATAGCGCACATTACCTTCTCGAGTGGTTCTCAGAAAACTATGGAAATACTGCAGAAGGCTGCTGGCTTCAATGTTTATTTACTTTGAAAAAAAAACCCTGTTAATCAAGGATGTGTTTATGCACATGTACTTCAGTTCCTTAAATTCAGATTTCTTCTCCTGACAATACCCGTGTAGTAGGAAAGCCCGCTGCTTTGGGTGCTGTGCCAAGAATAAAACACTTTACATCTGCCTCGTACCAGCTTTGCTTTGTCCTGCTTTTCTCAGTAGAGAACTTGTCTTCATCTGATTCAGACAACATCTGGCCTTTTGCTTCTGAAAATTCAGTCGCCTGCCTGCTTCCTTGTGCGTGGGTGTCTATATGTGTGTATATATATTTTTTTTTTCTTTTATTTAAAGAGTGTTTTACCTTTGCCTTTCTTGGGTTCCACCTTCCATTGTCTTCAGGATGATAGCTGCACAAAACTTTCCTAATAAAGTGGTCAGGCTTTTTCAACTTATTTCGGCTACACCTATTTTGAATTATTTTTTTCAGCCAACGACATGTCTTCTCCAAAGTACCACCTGCACCTCCTCCTGTAGCTATGCCTGCTCCAAACACGCCGCGTGTGCTGTGTATGGGAGCACAGACATCAATTTTAATGTGGCCAAAAGTGACCTCAGTAGCAATATCGTGCTCGTTGCTTTACCTGTTGTTCTTCCCTGCCCACTTCCCTCTCACACGCTTCTGGCACGGGACGCATAATTCTGCGTTGGTAGCGCGTCATTTCTTGGGTAAACCAGCAGAACCTTTGGACAGTAGAAAGCTGCTTTTGCAGCAGCAGCTTTCTCCATAGTGGGAAGAGGGACAGTTTAGGACAGTGGATCTGAGGTAGCACAGCTAGCTATACTGTCCTGGTCAGTGTGGTGCTTCTGGTTCCTTTTTTCTTGCCCTTAAACAGAGGTTATTCCTCTGAGAACTGATGAATTCCCTGCTAGCTACAGGCTAAATCCACCTTCTTCTCCCCCTCCAGGATATTTCTTGCTCTCCTCCCAGTTCAAGGGAAAGGAAAATATTTTGGTCTGGAGAAAAACATGGAAAATAACACTAACAATTTCAGTGATATGTTTATTTTTGGTAGTACCTTGCATTCATAACTCATAAAATGTTCTTAAAGAGAATTACCCTTAAAATGAGCATGAGCTACTTCACACGAAGGGGAGATGCTGTTGCCAATTACTACATTCAGCAGGATGTGGTGGTAATCATAGTCACGGAACGGTTTGGGTTGGCAGGGACCATTAAAGGCCATCCAGTCCAACCCCCTGCAGTGATCGGGGCATCCCCAACTAGAGCAGGTTGCTCAGAGCCCCGTCCAGCCTGACCTGGGATGTTCCAGGGATGGGGCATCGACCACCTCTCTGGGCAGCCTGGGCCAGGGTCTCACCACCTTCATCATAAAAAATTCCTTCCTTAGATCAAGCCTGAATCTCCCCTCTTTTAGTTTAAAACCATTACCCCTTGTCCCACTACAGGCCCTACTAAATTCTCAACCATGTATCCAAACAGCATGATTGTTCTCAGTTAGGATGGCAGTTTTCTTCCGTAAGAGCTGAGAAGAGCTCCTGGTACTTTGCAGTTACTCAATAGCATCCAGCTTAGCTTTCTACAGAACACTGTAAAAAGCTAGAGCTTAGCTTATCTGTAGGATATTAACGAGGTGCGTGCGTCTGGTGGTATTTTACATTCCCCAAGTGAGTCTGTCCACCAGAACAAACTTCCTACCTTTGCTCTAATATTACCTATAGTGGTCGAAGCTATAAATTGAACTGTACTAGTGTATCTGTTACTATTCATTATCTATTTCTGTTAATCTAGTCAATGTATTTTTGAAATTTCTTTGGATCTTTCTCTTAAGTTTGATTTTAGTTTTGAGAATTCTTCTTCACCTTCACAGCGAGTTTTAGTAATCTCTGAATTGTGGCTTTGTGTAAAATGAAGCACTTCATAATTTGCAGAATTGACAGTATTCTATTCAGCTGTAATGTTTCCTGATTAGTGCAAATACATGCCTATTTCCCTGGGCAGCTTGCCTGTATTTTAGCAAACTTATTTCAGAGTGCTCTGCAGAACTCCCATGACCTCTCTTTTTCCTTCTGTTAAGAACGGAGTCTTGAATTTGTAGTTTGTGAACACTGAAAATAGAAGGTTTCCTTACCTGAGATGAGTAGAACAGCAATGGAGAGGGTTAAAATATTAAAAAGTAGAAGTGAGAACTTGCAGAATAGTTTGCTTTAAGGTAATTTTCCTTCAGTGCGAGATCTGCTTCCATCTCCTTCCCTAGGTAACAGCAACTAGGTTGTATGGCTGACAGACTTTGAAAGCAGACTTCGCAGCTCCTGCTTTCTTCTCTTAGCCAGAGATATCCATGTATTTGGGTCAGATGGTCAGACCTTTCCCCACATTGTAAGAAGTCATTGTTTCTGGTGAAGGGAGCAGCTGAGCAACCTGTAATTTAGGCATTAACATGCTGCCTGCTGGACTGTATTACTCCTCTGCTTTACCACCAAGGGGCTTCCCTTCCATTCCCCTCTCACAGGGAGATCTGTTGTGTTTTCCAATGTACAGAGTCGGTTGTCTTGACCCAATATATTTATTCTGCTCTAATACCTCTGTTATTGAGCCCAGAGCTTCGGGAAGTGTCTATTACCGAATTTTGCCAGCTGCTGGAGGCCTTCATGCCTGTAAAGTTGGACCGTGTATTACTTGGGCAGATGGTATTGCAGAATCCTCGTCTCTGTCAAAGGAGTTCTCCTCTGGAGCTGCAACACAGAGAACTGAAGTCATCTCTTGTTCTCGCTGTTCCCCTGGACGTGTCTGGATGGCAGCGGTTCATCACCTGAGGTGTCAGGTGTCCAGTGCTCTGTCACCTTCAAGAGCAAGAGGGAACCCAAACTAGATCTGCTTGTCTACAGAGTTTTTCACTTTTTGCTTTCTAACAACTTGCTGTTTGAAAATGCATTCTTGGTTCCTTGGTAGGCCCTCTTTTTTCTTCTTGGTTATGAAGTTCAGTCTGAAGTGAGGCAGTAGAAGTCACTTTGGACTGACCAGGGGCGTGAGGTTTTGCTTACAACTGAGGACTCTTTCTGGACTTTCCTTTCTACCTTGTCCAGGCAATGCTGTCCAGAAATCCACGCTGATCCAAGATTGACGTATCTTGTCTTGCTGTGTGAGCGCTGGACATTAACAGCGAGAGCAGACCTAATGCTTAACTGTTCTTATAAACAACAGGAAGGGCTGTGAGATATGCTTTTCTGATAAGTGTTCTTAGCTTTCTTTTCCTTCAGGTCTCTCTTTTTTCCTCCTCTACTGGGTCCTCGAACTGTTCGTTAGCTGTAAGGGAGTGTAACATCTCCTAGACTTGAGTCAAAAATATTTTTGACTCAGTATTGATCTTCTGGATTTTTTTTTAACAATGGCCTTATAAAACATTCAGTGTTAGTTAGTTTCTTCCAGCTGTGAAAGACTTTTTCTGAACAGGACTTGAACCTAGTACTCTGAGCTCTCAGGGATCTGGTTTTGAGTCTCTAATAAACCTTGTCACACTATCCTGTGGAGACACAGTCTCTGGCAATTGCAGTTTGAGAGGACTGAGAGATACAGGCTGATTCCTCTTACATGGCATTAATTCAGAATAGGGTGTTGGCTGCAGATTCATCCCAAATCCTGTCTGCAGAGTGACTGTCAAGTTAGCTTAATTATTTTTCTCCAAGCTTCTTATATCTGGGCTGAAAGCAATCACATCCTTAACATGCCTTTAACACTGACTCTTTGGAGGCTCCTTTGCTATTCACACTGATGGTTGTTTTGAGGGATTTGGCATTTTTATGGATAGCGGTGGTATCAAGGCTCGCTGTCAGACTGCCAAAAATGACTCCATTTCCTCTTCGTCACTGGAGCGTGCTCGCTCAGAGCCAAGCAGCACCAGGGCCTTGTCTTCGGTAAGCTGCCATATGAGCACGGACTTTGTTTTTATCTAGCAGTGGTGCTCACAGGCACCCTATACTTCCCACTTGCAGTTAAGAGTCTAAATAAAATTCATGAGCCGCTTTTTTCTTTCCCTGTTCCTGGGGAATTTTCATAGTACTTTTGTCTCTGTCCTCTTATTGATCTGTGTGTCCTTAATAGAGGAGATTGATTCAAAAAATGACTAACAAATATTTTTGTCATAACAAATCATGTTGCTTTCCAGTATTTAAATAGTAACTTTAAAAAAATTTAAAAAAAAAAAGGGAAGAAGGAAAAAACAGCTTTTACTTCTTTGCAGTTTGTTCCCCAAGGTCTCTGAGACACACGGTTAGAAATTCAGGCGATATCCTTTCCTTGTTCGCTATACTGTCTTCAGGGCCTCTACGTATTTGATATATGTATATGTATTTATATCTGTCTGTCTGCATCTTCGTTTATATGATGCCTTCCCCCAAAACGATCGTTTGATAGATTCATCCGTAATTATAACACATACAACACTGTTTCGTTACTTGTTTCTGACACAAGATTCTCTATATCTGGTTTTGCTTGTGGCACAGAGGAGGTATTTTTTCTTTTGACTGGTATCCTACAAAGTTCATTTTATTCTGTGTATCCTTTCTCTTAAAGTAGGTAACGTTTTCCTATTACTGTTTTTCACCCCACAGGCCAAAAGCAAACACACTGTCACGAGAATTGGTCTTTGTCACCTGAGGAACTTGAAATATGGGACAGACTTTACAGGATTAAGGAAAGCGATGGAGTAGAGGAACCGGTATTGCCTCAAATTCAGTTTGAAACCTTAGAAAACCTGGAAGAAATATCAGTGAGTTTAACCTAAATGTGATGTTTCCTTTGACATGAAGCCTAAAGAATAGCTAAGTAACAAAGTCAGCTATGAATTTGAAGGAGGTCTATATTAAAAATGCAATTTTGGGAATTATATGTAGGTTTTTGAGGTTAAGAATTTAGTAATTAGATGTTTGAAATGGGTCTTTGAGGTTAGGTCTGTAAATTAAAAATACATCTAAAGGTCTTTCAGTGTCCAGTAAGTTCTGTTCCTGTTTCTATACAGCAGGATGCTGTATTAATGTAAGTATTGCATCCACACTTTTTCATTCCCTTGTTTATATAACTATGAAAAGTGTTACTGAAAGAAAACCTCAAGTTTTACAAGCTCTTCTTTGATTTGGAGGAAAAAATAGGAGATTTTGTGCCGTTTCACCACTTAAAACAACCCATCTAGCACGAAAAGTCGTGACAGCACAAAGCACGGAATTGATTTTATTTGGACCAGAATTAAACCTTTGTGATAATGTTTAGACACTTTTCTACTTTCAGAGTATTTATTGTCCCTGACAGAAAAGTAGACATTAGTTTTGCTAAACAATTTCTTGCTGAAAGTCTCCTTGCCAATCTTAATTTCAATCTGCAGAAGCATGAAGAGAAGGCAACTCGTGAACTTTCCTTGTCTGAATGGAGCATTTGGCAGAATCGTCCTTTTCCTACATCCATGGTTGATCACTCAGATCGTTGCTACCATTTTATCAGTGTTATGGAAATGATAGAACTGATGAGACACGAACAGGTAAGGTGTTTACGTTTGGCTGGCTGTAAACATCCACGAGGATTTAATGGACAGTTGAATATTTAAAAAAATGAGTGCTCTAGTTCTGTCTGGTCAGCTGAAACGAAAAGCGGGGCAGTGTTTGCGTGGGGCTAAGTTAGGCATTGAGAAATGGATAATGTGTATTTAATTTTCTTTCAAAATGTCTCCCACTAGTATTCTGTGATTCTTAATCTTTTCCACAGAAGTTGTTTAAAAACAGTGTTTCCCTAAACAGACCCCCCCCCTCCAAACCATTGTTTTAATGGATTCAAGTATCAATTTTTTACAAAAAGACTTTAAATACAGGAAGTGTATATGTCAAGGAGCAAAGTCACCAAGAGTGATGTTAGAACTATTCCACAGTGTAATAGGAATTGGCAATAACTTTGTATCATGTACGTACATTAAAAGGATCCCATACAAATGGTGCAGGAATGCATTGCGTGTTTTAAGGTGGTTGTGTTTTGAGGCTTTTTGGTTTTTCTGTGAAAGCTTTAATTAAAAACCTCCTAAGAATTTTGAAGGATAAGAGGAGGGCAGTCAAACATGGATGAAAACCATTTGGGAATTGAGAATTTTGTTTGCTAACAGCTATGAATAGCAGATATGCCTTTATAATGAAAGGCACATACAAGAAAATGTGTGTAGAGGTAGATCTGTTGACAGTACCAGAAGACTTCAGTTGTTCACCATGCTATTTTTTCCTCCAGTCTAGCTCTTCTATGTTGCACATGTACTGCTTTTTAGTGCGTTGAAGTTTTCTAGGTCATCAGAATCTGTTGCTAAGCTGCCAGAGTTTCCTGAATAACTAGACTAATCAAGGAAGAGAATAGAGACATTGTAGTTGTACTCCTTCCTAAGAAAGTGTATTAATGGAAAGTTGTAAATAGACTTTCAGAGCTAAGATAAGCTGCTCCACTTTATCACAGAACAATGGCATTCTTGACTCCTTTGAGACTCTGTGTTCCCAAGCTAGGGTCAAGAACATACTGCCAGAGAGAGAGAACTTGGGGAGAGTTCAGGTGTGGAGAGCTGAAGAGGCAAAGAAATAGTTAAAAAATTTAGAATCACTCTTGTAATTGAGGGCTTCCCTCCCCACCACCAAATCCCTCCCCACCACAAATACTTGATGTATTTCTGACTCAAGTTCCTTTTGTGCAAGTGCGTTGCTACCAGAAGTCTGTTCAGGTTCCCAAGCGCCTTCGGAGTTGTAGGTGCCAAACCTACATCTGGCATCCTTAAAATAATTTACAGAGCAAATTTGTGAGTCACCAAGCGAGTCTTCAGTCTTCCCCCCCAAACTCTGCCGGAGTTGTGGCCAAAAATTATAAGCAAAGCAGAGTATCAAATGCTTGCTTTCACAAGCAAGCTTTTACAGAACTTCTACAGAGAGAGAAGTCTGCCTCCTGTCCCTCATGGGAACAAGACAGCCCAGCTCACCTACCTCTGCTCTCTACCACTGGTAGACGGAGAGGGCGTCCCTTCAACAGGCAGGACCCAAAACTATGGCTTCTTACATCGTGGTACGTTTCGCTTAGCTCTGAGGACGGCCATCCAGCGTGGGCAGGCTGTGTGGTGCTGCGTCCTCTGTGCTGTGCTCTACTCAGAAATCATGCTGCCATGTGCCATCGTAGCACACGAGCTCTCTCCCCAAGTACTTCAGAGCAGTCCTGCGTACAGCACGTTGCAGAGAGTCTGCAAACAGAGGCTTGGAAAATGCTGGAAGATCTGCATGGGAAAGGCCAGGATACAGCTATTAATCGATAACAAGTGATAAACAGGTGGCTTTCACTGTTTCTAATTTAACAGCTAAACATCAGCTTAACCGTGATGCACTGTAGGTAATGCTCTCGTGCTCAGAAAGCTGGGACTGCCTGTTACCTCATTCAGCTGCCTCCCAGCTCAAAGTTTCAGGCATTATCTGGATTGGTTTCCAGCAGCTTTCTCTGATCTGCCTTAAGAAGTCACAGGCGGAGACGCTGAACTTCCTCACCAGTTAGAGGAGAAATTGTAACTGGATGTCACTGGCATGCTGAAAACACCTTCTAATGACTCTGCTGAATATGAGAGGTTACAACATGACACGTCGCTCCACCCTGTTGCATTCTTCTAGGGGAAAACAAAGCACTAGCAGTAACTCTGACCATGCCTGACAAGGTTGACAAGGCGGAAGCCGTAACTGGCTCTGACACCCAGTTTTTAAACCTCAGTGGTCGTTGGCCTCTTTTTTATATCTAAACCAAATTGTCAAAGTTCAAGGACATCAAAGCTTCACCGTAATTGTTTCACAAAAAGAAAAGGTGCAATGTGTCTTAATTATTTTGTCAGCACTGACAGTGGTTTCTTATTTGTGTGTTTTATTAATATCTTCTTAAGCCCCTAACTTCCCCAGAAGGCACTGATAGACTTCCCAAGACAGGATATGTTCCCACTGATGTTCACCAAAGGGAAGGGAGGTGAATGATGTATGTTGTCTGTACAGTGGCATCACCTTGGAGCAGGCACTGCGCTGTGGCAGTCCTTACTCATCAGGTGGATTACACCAGCAAGAGCTTGTTGCCCTGCAGTTCGGAAGAGAGCGATCTTCCATATTGCTGACAGGAGAGCATGTGTGAGTGCGGGGGAGGTGGGTTTATTCCCCCGTTACTACCAATCTTGTTGTAATTCAGTCTTCCTACAGCTTCAGTTCTGGTGGATCAGAAAACGCATACGAAGGAACATGGGTGTGATTACACAGTAAATCAGACCAAAGAACCTTTTAATAATTTTTTTAATATCTCTGTTCTAAACCATTTCTGTATCTGTTATGAATGCTGCTCTGAGGGCCATCGCTATTACAGTTTGGTTTGGACCTGTGGAGCTCTCTGGTCCGATCCAGGGCCCATGCGGACCTGGTGCCTCGGGACCTTGACAAGTCAAGCCTTTGGGATCCCCAGGGCTGGAATCCCGCAGCTTCTCTGGGCCCCTGGCTCAGCATCTGATCACCCCACCCTCATGGTGAAAAAATTTCTCCTACTATCTAATCGGAATTTCCCTTGTTACATGTTGTGCCTACTAACTCTGGCCTCGGCGTACCTCCAGGAAGCCTGGCTCTGTCTATCCTCTGCTCCTAGATAAAGATGGTAATAAGATCCCCCTCTTCTTCAGGCTGAACACAGTTCCCTTGGCCTTCCCTTGTACATCCTTGTGCTCCAGCCCTGTGACAGTTTTGCCCACCTCTGCTGGGCTTGATCCAGTCCGAGGTATTTCTTGTACTGGGGGCCCAAAACTAGACTGAGCACTCCAGATGTGGTCGTTCAGAGGATGAGCAGAGGAGAATAATAGCTTCCCTTGCCCTACTGGCTACTGTCTTGCTAATGGAGCCTGGGTGCGATCGTCTTTGTTGCCACAAGGGCACACTACTGCCCTGCTCCTCCATCCTGAGGTTTCTGCCATCCTGTCGAGGACCCTCTGGACAGCAGCCCTGCCCTCAAGCATGTCACTGCTTCTCCCCCCCCCGCTATCATCTGCAAACTTACTGAACGTGCACTCTGTACTGTAGTCAAGGTCAGTAGTAAAAGTGTTAAGCATTGAAAACCTCTGAGAAATGCTCCCAGCAGCTAGCCACGGGCTGGATTCATACCAGTCCTCAGAACACTTCAATCATGTGATTCTGTGATCCAGCCCGTTTTCCACCCACCATTAGAGTACGTTCAAACCGTATCTCACGAGGGCAGCTGTGAGATTGTGTCGGGATCCTTGCTAAAGTCAGGATAAACAACATCCACTGCACTTCTGCCCGTAACGCTGGTTACATCTTCATGAAAGGCAGTCTTGAATTCTTCATCCCCACGCGTTCTGCATGCTTCTTGGGGTATTCTCTGGAAAGCTTGAATGGTTTCTTACTGGTTTGATTTTAAGTTTGTACTTTAAACTTAAAATTGGAATAAATAAAACATTCATGTAGCATTCCAATTGCACATATTTAGATTTTCCTTATGATATAGTATTTTCAATGCTATTGCATATAAAATTGTTCGTGTCAGGATCTTTAAAAAATTAAGAAAGCTTTGCCAGAAACTGGTTATGCCATGTTGTCCCTAGCCCAGACTTACGGGGAGGTGTGGATGGTTTACTCTGACAGTAACTACTATGCCGATTTCTTTTTTCTTATTTTAGAGTGCTTGTTTTTAGAAGAAAATTCTAATTTAAAAATGCAAAAGTAGAGCAAAATGAATGAAATTTAGAGATTTGTAGGCAATGTTTTAAATTTGTGCATGCCTACTAAGGCATGTTTACGTAGGTGGGTATGTCTTGGCCGTGTTCCTGATTGATGCTGTGTGGGTACGAGCAGCTCTGGGGGAGGAATTCCACCGGCTGAAGGAAGTGCCTGGGTCTGCAAGTGCAGGACTGTACATCACCAGCCCCGTGTGTTTTTCACCACTGTGCTCTCCTGAGCAGTTCAGTTCGGCATACGGCTGGGAAAGCCATGAGGTTTAAAGTCACACTTTTCTGCCAGATTTGAATTTAATCCCGTTTAATATCCGGCTCCGTTTTGCAGGGACACCCCCCGGATGCATTGTGCTTGCTCAAGGCATGGGCAGTTGAGGCACAAGGCTGCCGCTGCCTCCTGCATTAGCTCGGCGTGCTTGCGCTGCGGCTGGACTGACGTATCCCCCGGCGCATTACGTGTACTCAATGTAGAGCACACAGACTGGGAGAGTCCTAATTCAAGCACAGTGTTTTACAGACTACTTTGGCCTGGGCTTTCTTGGTGAAGATTGTTTCTGCAGCAAATTTAAACTTTCAGAAGTTTGCTTTACCTTAGTGTTAAGATGAAATTGTGGGAAGAGCTATTATTAAACAGTAGGATAAAGGAGCATTACTCCAGCCTCTGGGAAATTCACCTGTGGCAGAAATTAAGCTTGTAAGAAAAAACAAACTACCTAAAATGTTAGTCTCACATGAAAATGAGTGGATGGAAACAGTAATTTTGGCAGCGGTTCAAAGGTTTTGCATGTATGTACTGTGCATCCAGGTTCCTACTCTAAATGTTCCTTGGCCAAATATACCACTGCTAATCTGTCTGACGTTAATTTACAGTTCTTAATAGCAGAGGGATTTAAGACAAGTACAGGTCAAAGCCATTTCCTTAAATAGCTAAGGTATTGAACTTCAAACCACAGTGCTATTGATTATTTTCTTACTGAGGGATAAAATATAAAAACAGGCGAATCATTATCTTACTATGAATAACCAAATGATCTGGAAGTTTCTGATGAAACTAATTATTTCTTGGGAAGAATCTCATTCAGAGATTAGTAATAACTTAATACGAGCCAGCTCAGGAGGTATCTGTGTGTTCTTCATGGGCACTTTCTTTTCTCTTACGCAAGAAAGCTCAGGAGTTCCCTGATGTGTAGCTCTCCTTTCCTTGCACTCGTTCAATGATTCCAAGAAACCTCCTATGCAGTTCCGTTTTGCATAATAGATTTTAAAAGTCTGTTAAAAGGCTTAGATATTTTTAAATAGATGAAGTGAAAATGTTTGGAAAAAAATTTTTTCTACTGTATTTATATGCTCTTAAAAACTTAGATGTTGGCACAATCAAAAGAAAATAAAGAAAAAGAAATCCCAGCTATGAACCCTGCAACAGGCGCATCCGCTGCAGAAAAGCCTTTAATGCCCGTGTGGCTTTTTTGCTACAGCAACGAGAACTGGGCAGATGGGATTGGATTTTCTCCTAGCTACGAGCAGGGATTTTTTTTTTGCGTGGCACAGTAACAAATCAAGTTGTCCTTATGCGAAATAATTCAATAGCTTTTAAGCGTTTTTGAAAATTAAACTGTACTGTTTGGAAACAAGGTCAGGGCAAAGTAATCATTTTTATTGAAATGGCGTTTGTCCAGGTTTCTGGGGATAAGTGACAGGAGATACAGAAGCGCAAGTGCGTTTTTTTTTCTGGGGGGTAGGCAATTCTTAATGACCTTTAAGTCGTAACACTGCCAAATGTGGGAGTGTCTGTTTCCCCCTTCAAAGTGGGCAGTGTGAAGCTACACTCAGAGCAAGGATTCTCCCCAGAAAGACAAAGGAAGACCCAAAGGCTCCCATTAGAAGGATTGTCTCTCTTTTTCACTCAGGTCATTTCTGATACCAAACACCTTGGGAGACAGCATTTAGAAGGTGAACCTGGAACAACTGCCATTGAAATCATCTGTCATTTATCATCTGTCGTAGGTTGCCTCGAAGGATTCACGGGATGAAATGCCTGACAGCAGGGAAAATGCTCCCAGGGTACCCTAAAGTTCCAAAGAACCTGAAAAGGCTTTCCACGATTTTGAAATTTTAAATCCAACATATTTTGGGGAGAAAATGCAGTGTTTCCAGCCAGCTGTGGTTTTTTTCCCAGGAGGTACTGAATGCAATGTTGAAAATGTGTTCAAATAAGGGCAATGACATCTATTTTTTTAGACCCTCGTTGCCAACAGTATGTCTCAGGTTAACATCTGATCTGAGATGTGGCAAGATTTCTTCCCCAGCCAGCAACAAGTAATTTAAGACAGCGAATGATGTTTAGTTACAGTGTTTATGACAGGCGGACTAATGCATCTGTGGAACTGCCGGGGTGAGCCGTGGGACTCTATTTGTTGTCTGGGCACCGAATCTGGCTTAAGCAGCAGAGAACAGATAATCAAAGCAAATACTCTGTCTTGGGATTCTCGAGAGAAAGCTGTGCAGAGGCGCCCAGCTTGTTCTTTATTCCAGGAAAACCCAACGGGAACACACGTCCTAGCGTGAAGGTGGAAGGATGTTTGTTTTGTTCTTGGCCGGCAAGGCTGCCAGGGAGAGCCCACAGGACCAAAAATGTCAGCCCTCCAATTAAAATAGCTTCTTTGTGCCATATTGATTCTTCTGATCTTGTTGCCAAATGATTTGAGTCTGAACGCTAATTGAGACCTGCTTTGGATTGCTCAGGCCTTTAATTGCAAGTGCTTTCTGTTTTAATGATCCTGTGGGGTTTTGTGCTCACAGTGAGGATGGAGAAGTAAGAGTGATTAGGCAAAGGATTTTGGGGTGTCTGCCACGTGAAAGGGACAAGGGGATTGAGCAGATTGTGTGGCACCTGCAAGGGCTTAGCTGTGTTAATTTGAGATAGCGTATCTGCTGTGTTTAGGGGTGACTCACTGTTCCTGTACAGCGCTGCATGAAAGCCTCCTGCAGCCCTTGTGCCACAGGTTCAGGCATACCAGCCGCAAATATTCTTTCCACCAAAGTTAAATGATCTCAGTTTTCTGGAAAACGTGCCGTAACGTTACATCTTACGGCAACCAAAACCAATATCAAGTGTGTGATAATATAGGGTTGCCAGCCTAAACCTGCAGACAAGAGAAACGTCACGTGCAGTCTGTGGTACGGTATCTGTAACACCATCGTACACGGCTGCCTGCCTTCTGTGGGTTTTAACACTGATGTATGCGCTCCTGATCTCCCTCCCTGCTGTCAGTGGAGTAGGAGAGCACGTATCGATTCTGGCTGCTGTTGACTTTTGTTGGGTTTGTTCCGTTGTTATTTTATTTAGAGGTGTGTGCAGTAATATTGCATGTAGGTTCCTGGATTTAAAATAGTTGTATGCTGCTTTTCACAAACTGTCAAAATACTTAGGTGCGTGAATAATTGTTCTGTAAGCTCTTGCAGAAGACCGATTTGGCAAAACTTTCACAGTGAGTGTGCCAAGTGCGAACTGGCAATCCGTTCGTACAGTCTTGGAACTCTTGCAGGAGCTAAATATCTTTTGGTCTAAACCCAAATGTCTCTGAAGATACTATCTATGTTTTGAGAGGGGATAATATTTTAACTTTGTTTTTAATACTAGGATATGCACGGATGACAAAGTTTAGTGCAATATAATCACACTTATTTAGAACACTGAACTGCTCCTGTAGTTGAAAAACTGCTTTTAGGTGCAACAGCCCCGTCTGCTTCAATATACCTGTGGCTGCTTGTATTTTTAATTTTGGCATGGATATTAGCCTAGGAAATTACGGCCGCTGGGATTCAGGAGTGTGTTGCTGTGCGTATGTTCCTGGAAGTGACTGAGCGGTATCCAGGCCGTTGCTGTGTATCTCCCCGCAGTGTGGTGGGTTTCCCACCTCCCCCCGGATATTCCTACAACACTTAGCGCCGGGACATCCCGGGCTAAGGAAGTCAAGCAGTAAATGTTGGCTTTAGCCTATCTGTGGTGTCCGATAACAGAACAGTCTGCAGCGACCAGGACAGGCACCTCTAATACTAACGAGCTATCCCTTCTGTCCAGAAAGCTTCATAAAACAAGCCGATACTAAACCGCAGATTATTTCCTGACACTTCAGATGTTCTTGAACGTTCACTCTTGCCTCTGTAGCCTCTTTAATGATACCTGTTCCCATAATTGCTAGGGTACGTACCCCGTATTTTGCTAATAAATCTTCCTTTTTAGGGATCTTTCGAGTGTCTTTATTGTGTAGCTGTGTTTGCTGTATAGCCAGATACCCTCTCAGATTAGAGTATCAGCAAAGTAAGTACAAGCAGATAAAGGACTAGTAGCCAATTGCTACTAAGCAGGAGCAGATGGTAACTTCAAGGATTCCCAGCCGCTGAGATCAGCCTGGGTGTCGCAGGAGCAGGAGGCCTCAGACACTGCCTTGGGTTTTCAGGAGCAATGTTGGGTGGCTGCATGAGAGAGAGTTTGTGATTCATTCCAGGCAAGCTGCCCGAGAGCAAAAAAGCAATAGAATTAGTAGATACATCAATAATCTGATATCGTTAGGAAGAGAAATATCACATCTTTTGTAGAGGGAAATTGTGGTTTCTGTGTCCCTCAGGCTTCTTTCCTGAATCACTTAAATATATTTTTAAGGGTCGTCTGATATAATATACTTGAACTTCCACAAAAAGTTTTTGACGGTGTTGCTTCCCCTAGAGTCTCTTCTGGAAACTGAGCAACCGCGGAATAGGAGGGGTTCATTATTCTGTTCATTAACCAGCTCCTGGCCTGTACTCAGATGGCAGGGAGGTTAGCAGTGAAATCACGTAAGCATCAAAATTGTTTAACCTATTTGTAAAGGGTTTGGAAAACCGGTAATTTTTACAGCAGTAAAAAATTATTTTTGGTGATAAAAGATGGCCATAAGGAATTACAAAATTTCCTAAAGAATTAGCTTGTGAGCAAGCTCTAAAAAGTTGGTGAATTAAATTCCATACAAGTAAGTTCAAAGTTGAATGAAGGAGAAAGCTGCCGTAGCCAGGTCATTGGTGTAGACGTAATTTTCAGCGGGAAGTAGCTGAAAGTAGCTACGTTAAGTAGCCTAGGCGGGCAGGGGGACATGTTTTGGGGCAGAAGCATTCTATAATTTCTTTATTTCTATACTTTTCTCAGTTCTTGGTCAGATACAACACACTGGGTTAAAGCAGCCTTTGTCTGACAGCTGTGGGTATTTGTCCTCTTGCATTCTTGTGCTTCAGTCTCATCACTGGGCACTATAATTACTGTATAGTACATAGTTGTATGTCAGACCGTTTCAGAGAGGAACATAACATTTTCCTGCCTACAGCCCAGTTTGTCAAGCAGGTGAGCAGGGTTCCTGAAAGGCAGAGCTCTCTCTGTAGGAATGGGAGGAGCTGGAGGAGGACTGCGCGCTTTGATTTCTCTATCCTCCAGAAGTCTTCCATTACGATTGAAGTGCAGTTTAGCTTCCTCGGCGAGTGTGTGTTAACATATCCGACATATTAAAAGCAATAATTATAGCCTAGGCGATATCTGTAAACCTTAAAAAGTGTGTGTGGGGTGTGGGGGAGAACGGTCGTGGCTGAGAGCGTTTGAGGTGTAGCATTTTGTTGTCCAGAATACATGAAAAGGTCTCCCGCGTGCTGAGGGTGGTGTGTGAGGGCAAACACAAGGGTTTTTCCCTTGAGTATTAAGGGATCAACTGATGACCTACAAGGAAAAAATTGTAACGTCTTGTCATTCGGATAGGTTGGAATATGCTGCTTTGATATCTGCTCTTCCTACTCCTGCAAAATACTGTGTGAAAACCAACAGCTTTACTGTTTAGTTTTTGTTAATATTCATGCACTGATTTTTTGTTAATATTATGCCCCATACCTGGAAACATCCAAGGCCAGGCTGGACGGGGCTCTGAGCAACCTGCTCTGGTTGGGGATGTCCCGATCACTGCAGGGGGTTGGACTGGATGGGCTCTGAAGGTCCCTTCCAACCCAAACCGTTCCATGATTCTATGCTAAAGCGTAAGTTAACCAGAAAAAATACCCGCATGACTAACTGTTTTGGCAGCGTTAACTCCATGGGATTTAACACTCGGTATGAAAGCTGAAAACCCCAAAGCCTTTCTTCCCTAGATGTAACCAAAAACCAGTTCTGAAAATAGGTTCTGGTTTGTGTCAGAAAAGACTTCAATGCCAGTTGTTCATGCTGCTTTTACCTCCGTTTCAATCAAGCTTTTGATTAAAGAAGTTATAAT
Organism: Anhinga rufa; assembly: GCA_013400875.1. Classification (NCBI taxonomy): domain Eukaryota; kingdom Metazoa; phylum Chordata; class Aves; order Suliformes; family Anhingidae; genus Anhinga; species Anhinga rufa. The sequence goes on along the minus strand of VZTV01017579.1, from coordinate 1,227 downwards.
TGTTAGAATCTATATTGTACCTCTCGCAGACTTATCTTTTCATTTCTAAGTAGCAAAATTACCAGGGTTCCGGCAGACACCTGAATCTCATTAGAAAATGTACATCCAAAGCAGCTTATGAGGAGAGAGAGGTTAATTGTAATTTTTATATTAAATGCCAGAAAACAGTGTGTATATGTGTGTATATATTCATATACTAATATATCAGACATGAAAATTTTAATATCTTAAGTTTACTTTTTCCTTTTTATTTTCTATATTAAAAACCTTATTGTTTTTTAAACTGAATCAGTAATTCTAAGCAAGGTCACTGATTTAGTACAATAATATAAGAGCGATGCCTGCTTTTCTACTCCTTCATGACCTATTTACTGAGTAGCCTGTACACACTGGAGCTATAGAAGAGCTGATCGGGTAATATAAGATTTTACAGGTTGTACCCATTCAGGCTAAAATGTGATAATGACAATTCTGTCCTTTCACTCCATCAGTATCAACTAGGCTCACTGGGAGAAAGTATTTTGTTTGGGAGAAAGTATTCTGAATGACCGACTTGAAGTAGAGCAGTTACATAACTCCGTGTAAGCCTGAGATTAGGTTACTGAAGTTTGCCCTAGATGCTAAATTCTGCTGGGCTTCCCCCGTCCCCCCAAGTTAGAACAGAATCATGGGTGTACGCAGTGGCCTATTGAAGTTCTTCGCTGTAACAATTCCTTGCTCCTGTTTTCTATCTTGTACCCAGTGACTTATCCGTGCAAGAAATTTCCCTGTTCTGCTCTCTCTGGTTAAGTTTAGCTAAAGATTTTGGCAGGGACTTTGTGAAAGCCTTTCGAAAAGCTGGGAAGATGGTATGCGTGACAGCATCTCCGTGTTTTTGCTTGTTGGTCTCTTCAGAGAAATCTAATGGGTTTGTAAGGTCTGATTGTTTTCAAAAGCAATAGCGACACTTCTGAAGAGGGACTCATCCAGTACTTACATTATCTGCTATAGAGTCTACTAATCTCTTCAGTATGGCTATAAGGTTAGCAGCGTATTAGC
>VZTV01017576.1:0-24223 GCA_013400875.1 Anhinga rufa | reverse complement strand
GAAACTTTTTTCTGCTTCGTTTTAAAGGCAGAACTACTTTTTTGAAAGAAGAATTAATTTTTGTTCTGTTTTTGAACAGAACTGCTTTGACTGTAATGTTTCTGGAACTTTAAAAACTTATGTTATGAAAAAGTTGCCTATACTTCAAAGTAGGTAAAATCTAGTGTCTCAAGTTCTACTAATGAATCTTAAACAATATATACAAGTCATTTAAATTAATTTCTTGTGGCTCTTAACAGATTTTTTTTTTAATTTGCTTAAAACTTCTTTCTTTTCTTTTTTTTAGGTGTTGGGAAATCATGTTTATTGTTACAGTTTACAGACAAGCGATTTCAACCAGTCCACGATCTCACTATTGGTAGGTCTCTTGTCCCCCTCTGTGCTAATGGTTAAGCAGCTTGGGTACCTCAGCATGCGTTTGAGTTTATTGTGCTGTGGTAATGTAGGATTTGTGCTGTATTAAGGTAGCAGTGAATCTTTAACTGATTACTATTTCTTACCTAATAAAGCTAAGAGGCTTTTTTTTCTTATTGGGAAGGTACAATCTGAAATAATTTTTAAAAAAAATCATAGCTATAGTATCTCAACTGTCTCTTCAGAAAAGCTAAAAACTGGTCACGGAAGCAGAATTGGCCGAGCTTCAAATGCATTGGTGGTGATGCAAATGGCAGATTTTTCACTAGGGAGCAGGATATTAGCCTAGCCGCAGAACCTTGAAGAGAAGTTAAAGGCAAACTAAATCAGAGTAAATGTTAAAGATGAATGAACAAATTTACTATTTGGAAAGACTAACTTCTGGATAGAGAAGGATTGAAGTGTGAAGGTATTCACTCTTTGGAAGGGACAGGGGTTTTTCTTCCTGACTGCTCCACTGGATGTGGACCATTTGTGTTAGGTATGATTTGATATTGATACTAGGGGAAATGATACATGTTGATAGAATGCATTGCCTCTGACCTAACTACAGTAAATGTTACAAACTTTTCTTTGTCTTTCCACACAAAATATGAGGAATAGTGTGGGAATAAATTCTTCTGTAGGCAAGCTTTAGTCTTACATGAGTTTCAATGTTAAGCATAACAGATGCTAAGCTCTGATAAGGTTGCAGAACCTTTGAACTTCTTGATGTTATTTCAAGGAACCCATCAGCTCTAATCATGATGAGCCTTGCACATAAATGTATCCCTAGTCTCTATTTTTAGTTTGTGCTCTGGAATAGGTAGGCTTCCTATGTTTGGGACTACTGAAATAGATGCTTGAAATATAAACAAATATTCTTCATGTAACAGAATATATCAGATGGTTTGGGTTATGGTGTCCCTTTCCTTCTTGACAGTCCTCCCACACCTTGTGTGTGGCTGTCTAATGTAATTCAAATTCTTAGGCTAATGTTGGTTTTCAAATATTTCTGAGGTCTTGGCAGCAGATAGGCTGGCTGGATAAACCACCTGAGTTCTTTAGGCAGGCATGAGTTATTGTCATCCTTTCTTCTTTAGGCCTGCCAAATATATGACACCTTACATATCACTTACACCTCTGGCAGCCCTGTCACATCAGCAAAATGATAGGCTGCAGGAAACAGCTTCACCTCAGCGGGGTGGCTATAGTGCCTGGCATATAGCTAGCTGAAATCTGGGAGCAGAAACTGAAGCTGGCGGGATGAGAAGGTGAACCTAGATAGCAATATAATCAGGGACGTAGGAATGGAGCATGAGAAGCTGCTTGGAAAGGCAAAGAAGGGGCATAGGCTGGAAGCAGCCTCCTTTCACTTAACTGATAGGGCATGTGTGTGTCTTTTGGCCAGGAGAATGCTTCTCCCAAGTATCCGTTTAGAAAGACAGAGATAAATAAAGAACATGGGTTCTAAATCGTAGGAATGCCCATGCAGGGTGAGATGGGATGGGTTGATGTTACCTAATGCACTTCCAGCTGATGATGTTAAAACTCCCGAGAACCTGTAAAAAGGCTTGTGTTACATAGCCTTTTTTTTCAGTAGAATACAATTATTTCAGCCTATGGGAGTGCAGATTATATTCCTGCTGTGAGCAACTCAGGAGAGGAGAAGGGAAACTGAAATAGGACATGTGGAAAAAAGACATTTCATTTAGAGTTGTGCAAAACTCAGCCCCAAATTTTAGTATAGCTAGCCTTAAAGGTTATCTCTAAGATTTAAGAAATTCCGAGAGAAACTTCACCTCTAACGAAAACAAGATGGATGGGGTGGCGGGAATACATAGAAGCAGGTATTTTTCTGTCTTTGAGCTACATTCAGAATTGTGCATAACTGTAATAGTGTACTCTAAAAGAGCTTACAATGCAACAAGTATCTCAATTTTTAATTTGGAAATTGAAGTATCTGTTATTAAAAGAAATCAAGGAGGGAGGGAGAAACTGCATTGATGCAGTTGGGGGGGGCGCGGGGGAAGCAACCCCCAAAAAGCCAAACACAACAACAACAAAACAAACACACACACGTAACTAAAAACCCCCACAACATTTGTATGTAGATATGGGTGACAAAAACCACTGTAAACATTGTTTGGTTTGCCCTTACTGTAAACCTGAACAGCTTCTGTTCCTTCCTTTAAGACAACAAACACTACTGTCAGACTCGGTGTGTTGTCTCAAATTCAGAATTTTCTCTCAACAGATATTTTAATGGAACAGGATAAATATTCTTTTAATTTTTTCTATGGGGTTGTGTGTAGAAACGAAACATTTAGGACAACTGCTGGATTTAAATCAGCAGCTCTAGATCTGCATTTTGAGATCAAGTAATACCTGCAGGGTTTGACACTTGTAGTACTCTGAGGACCTTCCCCCAGCTTTGTCATTCACCTGCTTCCTCCTTTCTGGGCCTCCCCCCTGCATTCTTTCAACTTTCTTCCATACATTTACTGCAAGTTATTTGGATGCTAAAGAGAGCACAGTGTTCTTTGGCCCACAGCTTTGATTTGGCTCCTGTATCCTGTGTGGGGGTGAGTGGTTCTTCCCTGTCCCCTTCCCCAAAAGTCATTCTGCCGAAAGCAACACCGTCCCCCTAAATATTCTAAACAAGCTTTGGAAGAGACATTTGGAATACTTCAAATCAGGGCTGCCTAATTGGAAGACTGGTCCAAATCTAGACAGTGACCAATTTTAGACAAAACTTAAGCTACCAGATCTTTTTTTTTCACAATGGATATAAGGCATGGGTTAATGGAAACTTGATAGCCTTTAAATACATCCACTATCTATAGGCATTTTTCAGATTTTAACTACTGTAGTAATAGCCTCAATTTATGCTTAATTTACTGTTAATGATCTTAAAATTGCTTTGAAGGATGGTACCAAAGGCTGAATGTTTCCACAGAAGTAATTCCTTTTGTTTATTTGAAACACATTATTTTTTTCCCTCAATTGTTAAATTTGATCTTTAACTAGCTAGAATTTTGGAAGTACTTTTTTCATAAAGGAAGATGAGTTTATTAATTAATACAGTAATAAAATTTATCTTGTTGAAGGTGCCATTTATATACTCACTTAATAGAATATTTTATTGATAAAGAATTGTAGGTTTAACTTCTTCTAAACTGGCTTCAGCTATCTATCATTGGTAGAGTGTCAAAATAACTGTGACTCTTCAATTTCCTGTTTGCATTCAAATGGACGTGTTTTTCTCCCTCTAATCAAGACCTACTAAATCATTTGGAAAACTTTGTATTGTAGGAAATCCCTCCTCGACTTGCTCTAATTAATTCATTTTTAAAGCACTTACAAAGTAACAGTTTATTCCTTCTGGAAAACTTTCCAAGTTTTCAAGCAGCTAGAAAATTAACTAAAAGCAGATTGTGAAAGAGATTATTTCCCGCAAATACAATGTTGAGTTAACTTAAACTCACATTCTTGCTTTCACAGTACTTGACATTCTTTTCTGTTATATGCTAATAATGTAATCTTTTGTAAAATCTATTCAGGTGTAGAATTTGGGGCTCGAATGATAACTATTGATGGAAAACAGATAAAGCTTCAGATATGGGATACGGTAAGTAATAAATCATCAAAATTATTTAAACATATGGCTCCACTAGCTTTCCCTTTGTTCGGTTAAGCTCTCTATCATCAGCACCCATGTGAGACTATGTACTTTGTCTTGGAACTTTCTTTGGTTTCTATAAAGATCAAAAATTTGCTAAAATTTCCTTTTTTGGTGTGATAGTCTTGAACCAGTGCAAATTTCTGCTCTTTGCACAGTAACTTTACTTCCTCAAGTAATGCTTTGTCAGATTTGTAGGACTGGAATTCATGTCGCTTCATTTTTTTTGTGAAAGTTTTCTATATTTTTAAGAACTTATATTTCTCTAAATAGTCTTTCTCTGTGCATTCATGCAAGGTCTGGTTAATATAACAACCTGTTGGGTAATTGTGATGCGTCTAATAGCTTTAGTCAAGAATTCTCTAGAGGAAATGTTTGCATTTCCAAGGTAGAAGGAAAGATATGGCTGACTGTGTCCAGTTCTGGGCCCCCCAGTTCAAGAAGGACAGGGAGAGCCACAAGGATGATCAAGGGACTGGAGCATCTCCCTTATGAGGAAAGGCTGAGAGACCTGGGTTTGTTCAGCCTGGAGAAGAGAAGACTGAGGGGGGGATCACATCAATGTTTATAAGTATCTGAAGGGTGTGTGTCAAGAGGATGGGACTGGACTCTTTTTCAATGGCACCTCATGAGAGGACAAGGGGCAACCGGCGCAAGTTGGAACACAGGAAGTTCCACTTAAATATGAGAAAAAACTCCTTTCCTGTGCGGGTGCCAGAGCAGTGGCACAGGCTGCCCAGAGAGGTTGTGGAGTCTCCTTCCCTGGAGACATTCAAACCCCGCCTGGATGCGGTCCTGTGTCCCCTGCTCTAGGTGCGCCTGCTCACGCAGGGGGGTTGGATGAGATGATCTCTGGAGGTCCCTTCCAGCCCCTACCGTTCTGTGATTCTGTGACTGTTTTCATAGAAGAAGACTCAAGAACTCAGGTTCACTATAATCATGAAGATAGCAAATACTTCAGGCAATCAAGAAGGAACTGGTGAAAGCTTAAAGTTTCAAAAAGCCTACCAAAACCCAGACTTTGACTTTTGAGGGGGTTCAGGGTAAGAACATACTTTAGGAGGGCAGCTGTTTTGTTCTTGTCAGTCACTTTACATCAGTCAGCCTCAATGTCTACACTTGTGATGCAATAGCTTTAGATGCTCATGCTGATAGCTGTGTCTTTCAAACATGCTGAACAAGGCAGGGCTGTCTGTTTCCTTTTCCAAAAGCATTTTAGGATACCTTTAGAAACTGACAGTTACATGAGCTATAGCCTTGTATATGTGCTCTTTTTGGTACAGCAAATCAATGAAGGGAGATATATTTGTATACGCATGCCTACATACATGCATGTATTTATAAAACTGTAAACAAATGCAATATTTTAGCTAACCTCATAGGTAAGATCTAAAGTACCTTACTTATTTTAAAAGTTCATCACTTGAAATGGCATCTAACACCTGTGCCTCCTTCGAAGTTCTCCATGGAAAAGTATAGAAGAATATGGTCAGATTGTGCTTACTTTAGGCTTTTTCTGCCCTGGGCTTTTTTACTATTATAACTGTGGATTGCTGTCTACCAAGGTGGCTGATAATTTTTAAGTTGAATAGATCTCAAGCAAATCTCTGCATAAACAGTAGCTTCAGAAGCAGAATTTTAGTATGTCTTTGGCTACATGGGAACATAGTTCCATTGGTCCTTGTTTCCTAAAACTGGGACAGATTCTTTGTAGACAAAATTACTAATTCTACCACTACAGCTACTGTCTTCCATTGGCTGTCGAACTGATTTTGTTAATGTGCTGTTATCTGCTCCTTGGATACAAGTGAACTTCAGTGACTTTTGAGTAGATTGTGTTTTCCTTAGTGCCTCTGACTCAGTAGCTCTTTGCAATGTTTGGTTTCTTGAATGCTTGTAAAGTGTCTGATAACCAAAATTTCAACAGAATCACTTTTAGTTATAACTTATAAACTGGTTTTGGGCAGGGATTTTGTCTGGCTAGCTTCTTAACTGTATCATATATAAATTAAAAATACTCATTAAAAGCATTTCATAAATTGAGTAGATTGTACACTTATGTTGTAGTTAATAATTTGTAAGTTGTAAGCAATGAATGACCTGGTATATTGGCCATAGTTAAAATTTTAACAGATTATACAATCTGATTTTTAAAACACAGAATATTTCTATTCTAATCCAGTCTTGGCTTGTAAATATATCTAAATTCCACTGTCTCAGTTCTGATCTTGGGTGCAAAGGTGTTGAAGGAATAGCAAGATAAGAAATATGATGAGGTAATTGTCAAGAGATGTTTTACTTACGAAGTGTCAAGGTACACATAGGTGTTGACAATGACCAAGGTTCCAATGTCTGTGTTGTGTATCTGGGTTGAGCATTTCCTGAATTTCTTTTTCTGTTAGTACCAGTAACAACTAGCAATTTTTGATATCTCCATATTTATTAAGCTATGTCAATTTGTTTGTAAGAGAAAGTTCACTTTACACCTATGCTTAAGGAAACACATGAAGCATTTATGTTTTCAGTTGATGCTTACTGAGTCACAGCACCATCCCTTTAGTGCTAGCCTTACATATCTGTGTTTAATCCATCACTGAACAGGAAGCATCTTGAGCAGAGACAGAAGTGGGGAAGTGGGTGGAATTTGTTTTGACTGGTTAACAATGAATAAGGACTTGCTTTCTTAAGAGAATCAAACACTTTAATTCAGGTATTTCTGGCCAGATACTTCTGTGCAACAGTGCTCAGTTTGTGTTCTCTTCAGCAGATCACTGCAGCTCCAAAGAAAGGTATCTCTTAATAATGGGAATATATGGGACCTCCAGGTATACCTCACTGCAGGAGAATGTCATAACTTGCAGGGGCAGCTGAAGCTAACACTGTTGCATGTCTGAGATCCATTTGTGTGCTGCTCTTGTATCATAAGTCAAGAATATTTGACCTTTTCATTAGCATCTTAGTTTGGATCAGAAGTGTGTTGCAGGAGTTAGCTCTGTTTACTGCAGCTGGTTTTCATGTGGGAGTGTGCAAACTGAATTCCTTTCAGAGGAGGCTGAACTGGAAAATATGTTCACGGAATGTATGGGTACTCATTAGAAATTGTTGTCCAGTATTTCGTCCTGTGAGCTGGTAGTTCAGTAAAACTTGTCTGCTGAAAAAAAACCCAACAAAACAAACAAGCAAAACCATACGCAAAAAAAAACCTCCCAAAAACCCAACAATAACCAAAATGAACAAAAAAAAACCCCACCCCAAATCCCACACTCCATGAAAGATACTCAGTGTGGCCCTCACATACTTAGTGTTAGGTGTTGTGGTCTTGGCTCTACTGCTGATGATTTGCTGGTCTACACCAGCAAATAGTGTGTCCTGTTCTCTCCCAGCTGCAGGCTGCTCCTGATCTACACTCTGCTGGGCTCTCCAAGTTTGCTGCTATGTGCGCTGTGGCATGCCTAGGTTTTTAGGTCTGTGAGTCCTTGGGTTTTACTCTTCCTTTCTGATACATTTAGGTCAGTCAAGGGGAGTGCAGGTACTGGACCAAACGGTTCATTTGTCTTGGCTATCTTTAGTCTGTAGATTACTTCCTTTCTTGTCTTTAATCTTAGTAATGGTTTTTAATAGTTGGATAGACTGAGAAATATTTTTGTCAAAACTGGTTAGTTGGTAACTGCCTATTATGAGAAGTTAAGCTACTCTTTTGTGGAAGTGTGATATTTGAGCTAGCGTCGTTTACAAAAATAACTTTTGGGGAACTAGAAGTGGACAACAGATGCTGGTAAAGATCAGAATGACTGTTCTGGGAGCTATTAAGCTTTGAGTTTAAACATGCTGTGTAGATGAGGCTGGTTGTCTTGTGGCAGTGACACACCGAGAAATATTAAGATTGCTTCTCCTCAGAAAAACTTCATTGTTGTAGAGAGATACTGGGCTTGTTATCAGGCTGAGTCAGTAGCCTTCATTTTGTTGTTGAGAAGGATGTTCTGTATTGTATTGACTGTTACTAACAAGTCATTGTTGATGAGCAAAAATAAGGAGGGAATGAAGGAGGGAATTTAATTTCTCCCAGATGCTGTGGGGGGAGAGATCAGTGATGATACTAAGTAGTACTACTTAGGTTCCCTAAATTAAATTTATATGAATGAGAAATTTGCCTGTGTAATTAAATACAACAATTTTTTAATATCTATTTCTGCTTCATTTCATGGAAATCTGTGATAAAAAATGTTTAATTTTATTAATTTTGTTTTTATAACACCTTAGTCTTGCTCAGACTAAGACTAAATAGCTGAAATAATATTTTTTTTTATAAGCTGACTTTAAGTAATTTCTTGGTTTCCATACAAGTGAGCTTTCTAATTAAATTGCCAGGGTTTTCTAGTAGTTGAGACCTCACACAAAAAAGCATGTTTATACAAGACGGAAGGCATAATTGTTGAAGGCATGCCTCTTTTCCCTAAAACCACGGTGTGACTTGTCTGTCACTTTCAGGTATTCTGAATATATTGATCCTTCTCGGAAATCCAGTTATTTTCATGTATTTGCAAATTATTTGGATCTAGCAGAACCAAATAAAGTTCCCTTAATTCATTAAATGAATATTCATTTCATTTTAGTGATACTGACAATTGCTAGGATGTAGTGCTCACCCCCAAGAGTTCTTTACTAATTGTCTCTTTATATTAATGATATTTTCTACTTGCTTTGGTAGTCAGAACATATTTTTATTTTCATGGGCGGTTGGTGAATTCTTCTGCTGAATTTTTACTAATTTGACTCTTTAATCATTGTACCAGCAAGAATGACTACATCTTACAGCTCAAGTTATGATGTCTCAGTGCTCGTGACCTTCTGTTTTACTGCTGTGAAATAACATCAAGAACTTGAAGTTCTGTTTTGGTTCCTGACACTAGTTTGATCATCAGTTCACAGACTGTGTTTGCTGCTGTGTGGAAGCATTAACTTATTTCTGGATTCATGGATCGGGGGAATTTGTCCATTTAATAGTCATTTATATTGCAGTTTGGCACTTTAGGCAGCTAAGGTAACTTGATACACCTTCTAGCTTAGTGTTCACAAACCTTTGTCTGTCATGTTTAAATGTATAGGGTTATTGAGATACTATAATAACAATACTGAAATATTATTGTTATTTTATTTTCTGACTGCTTATAGATTTTTTTTCAGTTTATCTGGCTTTCTACAATAATAGAGGAAACTCTTGATTAGATGGAAGGAGAGCAAATCAGTTCCTTTTGTCTATAGTGAAACACCCACTTTAGTGAGGGTAGCTACTTAAAACCTAGGATCGACAGGCAGGTGTTCAGCCATCTCCAGGAAAGCAGGGCTCTATCACTCTTAATGGTTATGTGGGAAGACAAATGCCATTGCTGTGAACGTCCCCCACTTCCTTATCCTTCCCCCAGCTTTATATGCTGAGCATGGTGCCATATGGTACAGAACATCCCTGTGGTCAGTTGGGATCAGCTGTCCCAGCTGTGCCCCCTCCCAGCTTCTTGGGCACCCCCAGCGTGCTCGCTGGTGGGGTGGGGTGAGAAGCAGAAAAGGCCTTGGCTCTGTGTGAGCCCTGCTCAGCAATAATGAAAACATCCCTGTGTTATCAGCACTGTTTTCAGCCCAAATCCAAAACATAGCCCCGTACTAGCTACTGTGAAGAAAATTAACTCTATCCCAGCCAAAACTAGCACAACCTGAAATAAATCATAAGTGTACTTCTAATAATGGAGTGCTAAAGCTTTTTGTTTCTTTGAAGTGTTGGGAATTGCTTTGGATGTCTAAATGCCATGCGTTCAACATCATCAGAAGAAAAGGCGTATGTACAAATGATCCGTATTTAGACATATGTACAGTTTCACCCATGGGGATCTTTAGTCCTCTTGAAATTTCAGGGTTTTTTAGGATGCTGACGGGGTTATTCTGAAGCAGCATGTAACTTGGCTGAATCCTCCATGTAGATTCTGACATTCTTAAATTGTTCCAGATTCCTTGTCATAAGCATCTTTAGTTCTGTTCTTGTTTGGGAACAGCTTTGCTGGAAAGCAGCAGGTTTGGGTTTTTAGTTTTGTTTTTTTAATTTTTATACATATTACTTGTGTGCCTATTCTTTGTACAACATGCTAGTAAATCACCTTACAATTCCTTTTATTTTGGAGTACAGACAGGATTGCAAGAGATATTAATGCATTTGTATAAACAAGTTGCCATGTGACTAAAAGGCTGTTAATTTATTTATAACTTTCAAAACTATATTCAAAGGTATATATTGCTCCCCTCTCTCTCTCTCTGGAACATTTTGTTCCAGGGATCAACTTTGTGGAGTAGTTCCCAACTGGCAGTTGTCAGAGGTAGTGTGGCACTAGTGTGAGTTGGTTGTTACTTCTGTGTCTTTTTAGTTTTCTATACAGCTTATGAAAGTCTAAACTAGTTTGAATGCGTAATAATTCCCAGTGTGAATGAGATGTTCTGTCACCAGGTTTGAACATACCACAGGTGTGCCTCTTCTAAAAGTGAAGGACTCGAGAGCTACTAGCTGGGGTGCATTGTAGTTTCTCATTTTTCATTTAAATGCATACTATAAAGTTTCCTCCCAATAAAAACTGTTGGTCAGCTTGGATCTTGAAGACCTGCTGGGATGTACTTAGATTTTGTCCTTGAAGAAGCTTTCCAAATTCTTCAGCATTGAGAATAGAGAATTCAGTAAAATTTAATGGACTGTTCTCTAGGGAGATGCACTGTTGTGGGTCCTATTTCATTATCTAACTAGTTTCTTGTACTGTATCATGACTCTTCTTTTTATTTTTTCCCTTGATTTATGGATTCAAAAATATGCAGTTAAGGAACTTGCAAGAAACCCTTTTTAATAGCAAAGACTTGTCTGCCCATTTTGTAACTGACACCTATGTGACTAAACCACACACTTGGAAATGACGCGGAGATTTCTTACAGGAATAGTAACACTTGGGAGTCTTTTCTCAAATGTGCCACAGATACTGTGTCAATGGTAATACAGTTACATAGCTTAAATGTTCCTGAAAACTTTAGTGGAGGCCCTAAATCTCTTAGTGACCTAAGGTGATTGCTAATGCTTCATGTTCTGCTTACATCATTATTTTGAAACTGCATTTTGGTCTCTGCACTGAGGTGTATTCAGAGAAGCACATGGGATATACGTTCGTGCAGTCCTACCGTTCAAGCAGGAATGAAGATCTTTGTTCTATTTTGAAGGTTTGTAACTCCTAGAACAATGGTGTTAAAAGTCCCTCATATCAGAAAGTTTGCTTTTGTTAACCAATATGATATGAACTATAAAAACTTAACAGTCCAGAAAACAGCCAAAAAGAATGATACTTAGCACTTAAAACATGATTTGTTTATCCAAGGCCCACATTTTTTCCTAATTAGTGAACTACTCACCATGTCAGAGCTAGCATGTTTTTCTCTGAAGGGGAAGGGTGCATGTTCAGGCCTGTTCAGTATGCATGGCTCCTGTAAGCAACCTTGTCTGAGCTAGAGTTCCTACATGTGAAATAGCTGTCATGGTTTATCTGTTACCAGAAAGATCTTCCATCTTCCCACCTTCACTGCAGTGTAACTCTGAAAGCGGGTACAGCCAGGGGTTGCCTGGGAGCAAAGGCTTGTGTTGCCTGTACTAGATGTACTATGTATGGCCTTGGGAAATTCCCTGGTTTAACATTCACTTAGTGGGTACTGCCACTGCTGTTCCCCCTGCCCCCACTGAGCCCTGGCACAGGTGTTGCAGAGAGGTTGTCGAGTGTTCTTCCTTGGGGATCTTCAAAGCTGTCTGGTCATGGTCCTGGGCAACCTGCTCTGGGTGGCCCTGCATGAGCAGGGGGTTGGAATGGGTGACCTCCAGAGGTCCCTTCCCACCTCAGCCCTTCTGTGATTCTATGAAAAAAACTTTTTAATATGGAAGAGGAGGGAGGGGGGAAGGAAGTGGTGGATTTTGGGGGAGCAGGGAAGGAATGCTAGGAACAATGTTAATTCCACTTAAGATAAATGGCTTTTCTCTGCTATCAAAGCTGGTTTTAATTTATACTGAGCTTCCATACTGCTACTTCTATCCATTGCTCCTTGTAGCAAGTAGATAAACTTGGTCCTACTTTGCAAGACTGATCAAGTATAATTATAACACACTTGTATTTTTAAAAAAGTCGGTTTTGGCTAATAGCCTCCACTTTTTTTGGTTTTGTCTTCTTTNGGCAGAGAGCAAATTGTCAGATGAAAAATGCTTAAAGTAATAATGATACTAAAAAAAAAAACTGTGGAGTATATTCAACATGCCTAATCCTGCTATATTGACCTTCTAGATCTTTCATACAGAATGATACTGTTAAAATAGATGGTAAATGATATATATATGGAGTTTCTTATCTATATGCTCATTATATAAAAAATATTATAATGGCTCCTGGATTATTATAATATTATAATGGAGTTTCTGTAAATAAACTCAACTTTCCTCTGTTTAGAATAAAAGGGAATTCGGTTTCTATGTTGGTATATGTAAGCACAGATTCATTATTGCTATATGGAAAATTGAATCTTCTTTGGTGAAGGAGTAACATTTTTCCACCCTTTCCCCAGCCTTTGCTTCAGGAAGCAATGATATTTAAATTTCATGATGGGCAAGTGAGACACAATTAAAAACGTTATAGTATTTTCAGGATTTAGATACCAAACTTTTGTAAGTAAGTGATTCTTGTAAGAACTCACAATTTTTACAGTCTTGTAAGATCTGCTAGAACCTCTGACAATCTTGGTTGACCGCAATTAATTTACTCAGGGAGATGAACAATTTCATGTGTCAGGGTATGAAGGTGAAACAGGCAATCTTAATGTGGTAGGCTAAGTCCACTTCAGGTATGATTTTAGGCAACACATGGAATATACTGGTAACAGTAACTTGGCTGTTGCCTAGTTAGGAGGAAAATGTTTTATGCATCTGCCATGCACTTGAGCTAGTCACCACACCAAGAAAAAGTTGTGGAGCTTCTCGGTAGGGAACCAAGTATTGTGTTAAAAACTTGGGGGTTTACTATTCCTTGGTGTATTCTAGCAGGTTATCTGTATTCTGTTACCTTAGTTTACATAAAGATGCACTTGGACTCTCAGCCAAGTGCATATGCTAATGTGTTCTAATTGTGTTGAAACTATTAAATATCTTGTCTGTCTTTTTGTAACTTTTCCCACTGGAATGGCTAAGATAAAGTGTTTTCATAAACTGAAGTAACTGGTTATTCTGGAAGATAAAGGTGCTTTCTGAGGACTGAACATGTCAAAACTTGTTGTGCCACACTTCTTGCTCAGTGACAGAATATAGGTCAAGTTCTCCTTGAATTCAAGAAGACCTGATATTAAGAAAAGTAAAATAACTGTAAGAAGAGAAAGTTTTCTGTACGCTAATTTTGTAGGTAGGGCTGAAGGGTAGCTTATATTTGATAAAGACTTCATTTTTGCTTTTCATAGTTTTAAATTGGGGTAGTTTCCTGTAGTTCTGAAGGCAACTATCTTACTGCATATAGGGTTTGTTTCAGCATCAATATCAGTATTTCTTAATCGTGTTTTGTGTTATCTTTGAATTATGCTGAAGCTTCTGTTCTTACTAAATATCAGAAGTAAATGTTTCTTCTAACAACTGTCAGGTGCTAGATAGCACTTCTGAAAACATAAGCTTGGGGAGCTCAAGGTCTGCCACTGTGAATATTTATTTTTCAGGGCCATGTTCTTTTAAGCATGTTCTTTTAAGTGCTGAGATTTTTACAGAATACTTTTCTGTGAGAACTATCTAATTTATGTAGGATCTCTGAAGTTTTTCACCAGTGCGTATGAAGATGACTCTTGCATCCTGTAGCTGTTTGACAAGCATTATTTATCAAGTACAGAGGAAATTGATTAACTGTGGAGCAGAATCATGTAAAATTGAATTCAGAACCGTTTTCTGTTTTTTCATAATAAAATGATTACTGAAAGAATTCCATTTGAAGACTGTTGAAAGCTGGCTGCAGTTTATGATATAACAGATAATATCTGCATCCTTGGCCTTCCAACAACCTTTACACCAGCAGATGGTGGGCGTAAAGATGTCATTCATCATTTATTTACAATGGGCTTTATTTATTCTAGTGTCAACAGCTGCCCCAGGGAGCAGGTTATTGAATTCAAATGTGAAGCTCTGGGTTATTTGCTTCCTTTCAAATTTGTCTTCAGAGCTTAGTTGCTAGGCGTCCATTCTGTGCTCTAATAATGATTCATGTATTGTGAAGCCGTTCAGTAAATTGGGTTGTCAGGGATTGCCAAAAAAGGTTTAGAGGTCTTGTTCCGATTTTTTTTTTTTTAAGCAGCACTGTGTTGTAGTTGGTGTCTTCTCCTTATGTGCCTTCTCTTGCTAGTGTTAGAGACTCTGTCCCCAGTCGTCCCCTCTCTGATTTCCCTTCTGTACTCCTTCTTGTCCCCATCCTCTCAAAAGTAAAATTCTATGATTCTAAGTTTGTGGGTTTCAGTACCAAAAAATAAATCTGAGATATGAAATAATGAAACTTTGTCTTCTACAGGCAGGGCAGGAGTCCTTCCGTTCCATTACAAGGTCATACTACAGAGGGGCAGCCGGGGCTTTGCTAGTGTATGACATTACAAGGTGAGAATACCAAGGAGGTATAACTGGATTAAAATTGTATGTCTTTGTAGAATTGTGCTATGGTATACAGCGGTGTTAAAATGTCTAATTTAGTTTGTCTTTTTGGGTAGATATTCGTAATCTAATGTTTTGCCAACTTTCCTTTAGTGCTCAAAATCAAGATACAGCCTATGTAACCTATATACTTCCAGTTTTCTCTGTATAGTGGTTGAGAAAAAGTATACATAAAACCTCAGGAAGAATGAAACAAGATATTTTTATAAACTATTTGACCATGAGCCTCTGGATTACCTTTACTGAGAAAAACATTAAAATATTTCATTAATTTCTTTCTAGTGTTTTTTTTATTACCAGGAGCTATAGTTTTTCTTCAATTACAGCAGATCTTTTACTGAAGTGCCATTCTGCAAAGGACTGAAATAGTAAAACATCAAAGTTTGCTTACATAAAAATAACAGGAAACTTCTACCATTGCTGTGTTTATGAGGCTGGGAAAATACAGGCTGTAGTGGGATTTTTTTTTTTTTGGTAGCAACTGTTCAGAAGTGACTCAGGTTTTCGTGCTGTATTGAATAAAGTCTCTATAAAACTTGTTATCTGCAAAAACTGTGGCTGGTTTATGACAATGTTCAGGCTCCAAAATCCTATTAGGGTGTGCAGCTCCTTTTGTGGATCTTGGGTCTTGTTGTTGAATTAAGCAACAACTTTTACTAGAGACTTCCTAGACGTTTTTCTTTGTTCCCCGTTTATTTTTAAATATCAGGAAGCAATGTATTCTTTCCATTGGATTTCCAGCAAATGAATCTTTGATTCATAAATAGATGGTTTTGCTCTTGTGAAGTCTTAAACACACTTTACAAGCATGTGATTTAATATTTAGTGTACACATACTGTAAAATCTGTAACGTGCCATATTTGTGTACCTTACTTTAAAAGACTTCACTGCTAAATTCATTATTCAGTTTGTAAACTCACAGAAAATTGTCAACCATTTTCTGCTTTCAGTAGAACAAATATTACTATATAAGTATGTGATTATTTGTACTGTTTGAATTGGTTGGGTCTGTTGGGGACTTTTAAAATTCTATTTAGCAGATTTTATATGTATATAAAATTACAGATCCTTACAGCTATAAGAATCCTCTTTACTCTTAGTAGCAAACATGTTTTCAATTACTTTTTAGGCAGAGTTCATTAATGCTCCTTGTTTACTAAATTTTTGTTTGCCTATTTTCCTTCTCACAAAGGGATTACTAGCTTTTATCCCTGGAGCATGTGTACTAATAAATGAGTTGGTTACTCAAGTAGAGCAGCTGACTAACAGAAGGGAGAGATTTCTTGAAATACTACTTTTAAATTTCATTCTCTTCCATGCTTAGGAGGGACACTTTCAATCACTTGACAACTTGGTTAGAAGACGCTCGTCAGCATTCCAATTCCAACATGGTTATAATGCTTATTGGAAATAAAAGGTAAAATTTAACCAGTTTTGATTTTGTAAGTGGTAAAGATTTATGACTTCTATGGATTTCAGCTTTTGTGTTTTCTTATTTGTTGGCAGTATGTTAACTTTAGATTACTTTCAGTCACTGGACATAGTTCTATGGTGAATGTAAAACCTTTCCTTTTCTAATTAGACTAACACAGTGTGCAGCACATGTGGATCAACTACCTTATGTTCTGGGTACCTTTTTTAGAAGTAATTTTATTTTAAAAGGATTGACTGAATGCATGAAGTAATGGACTACATGAATTATTTTTCTCATTATGTTTTTTTACATCTGGAATCACCAATTAGAAACACCTAGATCTCTCCCTTATAAAGAGAATATGAATCCTAATTTTAGATGTTCTAAAGTGCTTTAGTTTTTGGTTAAGAATCACAGCAGAGAAAAAGTCATGAAAAAAAAGCCTATACTACAGGAGTCACTTCAAAAACTTTTCTCAAATGTGAAAAGTGCATACCTCAATGATTATATGAGATCTTTCTAAATTCTAAGCCTGCTTCATATTATATATATTTAGCTGGGGTTGGGGGCAGAGAATGATTTTTGACCATTTCCTCATGAATTCAGGCTGCTTTTAGACACTGGCTGGTGAAAATATAACTAGAAGTTTTGGAAGTGTGTTGTGGTTTAACCCCAGCCAGCAACAAAGCACCACACAGCTGCTCGCTCACTGCCCGCAGTGGGATGGGAATCGGAAGGGTGAAAGTGAGAAAACTCGTGGAATGAGATAAGGACAGTTTAATAAGCAAAGCAAAAGCCACGAGCACAAGCAAAGCAAAACAAGGAATTCATTCACTACTTCCCATGGGCAGGCAGGTGTTCAGCCATCTCCAGGAAAGCAGGGCTCTATCACTCTTAATGGTTATGTGGGAAGACAAATGCCATTGCTGTGAACGTCCCCCACTTCCTTATCCTTCCCCCAGCTTTATATGCTGAGCATGGTGCCATATGGTACAGAACATCCCTGTGGTCAGTTGGGATCAGCTGTCCCAGCTGTGCCCCCTCCCAGCTTCTTGGGCACCCCCAGCCTGCTCGCTGGTGGGGTGGGGTGAGAAGCAGAAAAGGCCTTGGCTCTGTGTGAGCCCTGCTCAGCAATAATGAAAACATCCCTGTGTTATCAGCACTGTTTTCAGCCCAAATCCAAAACATAGCCCCATACTAGCTACTGTGAAAAATACTAACTATCCCAGCCAAAACCAGCACAAGGTGTGTTACCCAGTTTGTAAATGATCATTTACCTGGTCTTCTCATCAGCTAGACTGTCCAAAGTTCTAAAATGGCTCCTTATTGATGCTGAGACTTTGATCTCTGTTGAAGACCTTTATAAAAACACATCAGTGAATAGATTTAAGTTTATCTGTAATTTTTCTAGTTCTTGATCCAGTGAACTGTAGCATCTTGTCTAGATTTTCTTGCTGGATGTGGGGTTTTTCCAAATATCAAAAGCATCATCTTAGAATTTAATAACCCATTAATTATGGGCCTTTAGCTAATTGACTTTAACTTGTCTCCATGCCTCAGCAATTCTTGAAGGTAAAGATGCTGGTTGAAATAATGGTGTGTATGCTTGTCCCTTAAAATTTAATGAACAGACAGATAATTTCTTAGATACTACTGAGAAACAGCCTTGTGGTAAAGAGTATGGTTTTGCTACTCTTATTTTCTTCTTCCCCCTTCTCACTTGTTTTCTTCCCTCTGCCCCTCATCCTCTGCCTCCCCCTGAAAAACATGTTGAACTTCAAGTAACTGTGAAGCTTGTCCTCATTTTTGTACATAATCTGGAAAATTACTACCAACATACTTTTTAATTGACGAATGTGATAAGCATAGTCTTCACAAATTAATATAAAAATGTAATCTTTTTTATTAAATGAAGCCTTGGTAAGCCCGTGATGTCCCTGACCAACTGTTCTTATGCAAGTAAAAATATGGCACTGAGAGAAACAGTAAAGTGTACTGTTTACGTGAGATAAGTACTACATAAGTTTGCATACTTAGTTGACATCTGTAACTATTCCTCATTATTCTTAGCTGTTAAACTAAATGTTTGTCTTGCATTCTGCTGATGCAGACTGTACAACATGATTGTATGTTATAATATGCTATTTCCAGCTAGCTCAGTAGTTGCCAGTTACAACTAGGTTTTATTCAAACAATAAATATATTCAAATTATGTATTTTAAGTTGCAGATTAAAGTGCTACATGAAGTAAAAGTTCTTTAAGAAGCTTTTTAAAGGGGTTTATTTTCAAGCCTCAAAGAGGAGGATGGGAAAGAAACTCCTTCAATTATATTGCATTATCCTGAAAGTGTGTTACAGGAGCCCTTATAGTAGGGCATGGATGGATGGATGGAAGAACGTGTATACTGTCATAATATTTTTGAAGGAATTAATTTTGTTCTATGAGTCCCAAAAGTGCACTTGGTATATATTTGTAGTACTGACTTATTGCTGGATTTGAAGAGTGTTGAGAATTTAATCTGAAATATAATAGCTGTTTTTTGAAAACATTACAAATACTAGTGTTGAAACATGACAAATACTGTACTTAATCTTCTTTCCAGAACAAAACATAGCTATATTGATCTAGTAAGACCAAATGCCTCGAATTATTGGAATGGAGAGAGGAAGACAACTGTGGTTAGTAGAAGCAGTTAAAGCTCTTTAAGAATATGTTTAGATATCAGTAGTGAGTTCTGATTGGATTATCACTGCAGTTTTCAATGCAGCTGCACTGTTTCAAGTCAAAAGAGTTGTTTGTTTCTATCCTAGCGTGGAGATAAGACTGCAGTGAATCAAGGTTTTAAATAAGATGTTTTTGAGGGTAGCATGGTAGTAGCAAATAAAGACATTGCTCAAATTCAAAAATACAATGTTAGATAACTACTTCAAAGACGAGAATGAACACCTCGTTAAGATATCTTAAGCCTGAGGCTGAGATACTGGGAACACTTACATATAATGAACATCAACTTTAACAATGTTTTGAGAAGACATTTCTTGTATCCTTATCTTCAAATGCTCCATGTTTAAATGACGTGCTGAATTGTTTTGACTCTAACTCATCTGAGCTAGCATGTAGTTGTAAAAATAACAAAAACCTGCTTTGCTGCAAAATAGATGTCACAGTGAGTATTGTTTATTTTTAATATATGTGTAATTACACAGGTGGCAGCACTGAAGCCCAGTATGATACTTTTTACTGATATTCTGGTTGCAAATTAAACCTCTGTATTTGCATGCTGTTTAGTTTAAAAATGTGTTTCTGAGAAGATATTTTTACATGCACAACTAAAATGAAACCCTATTTATATGTATATGTATAAATGTAGCATTGTTGTGGCTCAAGATGTAATATACTTAGAAAGAAGGACAGAAACTACTCCTTGTTCCTAAAGAAGCTTTAAAAAGTAAGAGTGAAATACTTATGTGTCCATATTACTTACAGAAGCAGATTTGTCTTTAGTTGTCCAGTTGAAGAGTTTGGGGTTTGGTGTGTTGTTTTTTTTTCCTTCTCTTTTTTTGTGTAATATTTAACTTTGATCTAAACTGCTTGGAAAGCAAGAAACAAGAAACTATGTAACAGTCACTTCAAGCTCTTCTGCTGTTAAGAGTGCCAGGCATGGAGTTTCAAAACCTAAATGCTAGCTTGTTGGGAGAGAACAGCTAATGTAGTTCAAAGTAACTTATTTTTCCTTTTAAGTCTTTTTATTAGAACAGAAATTGACTATATGAAGTTTTGTTACTGAATAGAAAAAATGAACTCTACTTTTAAAATTATTTTAATATCATTAAGAAATCTTCTGTAAATGTCCCTTATTGTTCAGCTTTACAGCATGGATTTGTAGATAACATTATACTAGAAAAGAGTGGTATTTACCTAAAATGACAATGTCTAAAGTTAGCATTCAAGCAATAGCTAGATAAGTATACACACAGCCTGTTGAAAGCCATTTTATGAAGTGTTTTGGTAAGATGTATGTCAGCTGGGATTGATAGCTCAAGCAAGTGCGATGTCTATGGCTACTGCATATACTGTAATTGCAAGATTTACAGTAATTCTGCTTTATGTAAGGGCTTGAGTAGATATCCATATGTACCTAAGCTCTTATGAGGGCACTTGGCTTATAAGCTTGTATCTGAAGAATAATACTTACCTGGGCAGGTTAGACCATGCAGCTAACTTTTTTTTTTCTATCTTAGTGATTTAGAATCTAGACGAGAAGTCAAGAAAGAAGAAGGTGAAGCATTTGCACGAGAGCATGGACTTATTTTTATGGAGACATCTGCCAAAACTGCTTCCAATGTAGAGGAGGTAACTTCGCTTAACACTGGTGTTTTAGTAAAACAGTTGCTTTGAATTGCACTTTGTTACTTGTACAGATGCTAATCCTCTAGGTTTTGGATTCCTTAACTTGAATTAACTACTCTTTAATTTATATTATGAGAAAGACAATGTCTACGTTGTATCTGACTACATGGCACTAATTATATTGTTGAGACTCTAGTAATTAATATATTTGTTCTTTTAAAAAATATTTGATCAGAGAAATGGATACTTCTGTCTGTCCTGAAATCCAAAAAGTAAGACTAGAATAGATTTCCTAGTCCAAAGCAAGCCAACCTATTGGTATCCTCGGTAGACGTCAGTCTAACCTGTTCTGAAGACCTCTAGTATTTCACAAGCTCTTCAGAGCAATCTATTGCAATGCTTTGGTATTTGTATTGTCATCTTTCCCCTCCACTGCCTCGCAGGAACCTTTGCTGCAATTCATGCACGCAATTTCTTTTTCTGTCCTTCACAGAGCTGCTGAAGAGGTTGCTGTAGTCTGTTATGTATTTGAATAAGTTTCAGTCTTTGCTACTTTAAAGTACTTAAGTCTATTGAAGTTTTGCTTACAGTTCATATTTCTGGCCCTATGTTATTACTTACATATCTCACCTGAATTAATGCATTCCTTTCTTGAAGGGTCATTGTGGTGTTTTGACCTCACAGCAATTAAGTGCCCATCCAGTTGCTCTCTTGCTCCCCCCATCTAGTGGGATGGGAAAAAGAACGAGAAGAGCCAAAGCAAGAACAACTCAGGGCCTAAGATAAAGAGTTTAATAACTGAAGAAAAGAGGTGGGGGGGAAAAGCGATGGAAAGGCAGTTACTCACAACTTCCCACAAACGATGATTCCCAGGCAGCCTCTGAGCAGCAGCTACTTTGGAAAGGCTACCCTTTGTTTTTTGTCGAGCATGATGTCATATAATATGAAATATCCCATAAGCCAATTCTAGTCAGCTGTCCTGGCTGTGGTGTTCACCCGCATCACACCTCATGCCCCCGATTTTGCCTAATCAGCTTAATCACTGCAGGGGCAGAGTAAGAAACATAAAACCTTGACACTGTGTAAGCACTGCTCACCAGTTGCTAAAATATTGGTATGTTATCAACACTGTTTTAGTCACAAATCCAAAACACAGCACCATACAGGCTCCTGTAAAGAAAACTAACTCTATCCTAGCCACAGTACAGTGGTGGACAAAGAGCTCCAGCTGAAATGCTAGTGCCATGTAAAGCAGAAAGGTTGCTTCACATGTCTTTCAGGCCCATACGCAGTTCATACATCGCCACCTTTTTTTTACAATAGTGTGACATACTTCAGCTTTTCGTGCTACGTAATCTGCCCTTACTTTTTTCCAAAATTGTTCTAAATGCAAAATGGTGGACAACTGATGAGGCATTCTTGTAGTGGTAAAGCCTTCTAGTTTTGAATAGAGTTATAGTAACAGTAACACACAGCTTTCACTGACTTGATTCTGGTTTGTTACTACCTGATTCTAACATTGGCACCTCTCTCCATGTCAAAAAACACATGCTAGTGAATGAGTTGTCAAGCACCTAATATACCTCTGATTATCAGGAGGAAAATGAGCATAAAGTTCTTTGTCAAAAAAGTTCAGATAGAATCCTCTCCTTCTGATGATAGGAGTGAGTGATTGCTTGAATGTACAAACTTTCTAACTCTGATAGAAAAGCTTTAGGATATAATCCTTTTTAGTGACAATCCAAATGCATTCCTTAAATGGTATTCTCAATCAACACTAAAAGAGGTGGCATGATCTAGAATAGTTAAGGCTGAAGGAGCAAAATCTTAACCTTTGAGCCAGTAAAAATAAGTGAGAAGAAACAGTAGAAATGGTAGGTGAAAGATACCACTTTGTGGACAAAAGAAGAGACCATTTTCATTTCAATGCTGATTTGGGACTGTTCAGTATCAAAAAAATAGAAGGGGATGAGGAAATTGTCTGGAACGGACAACATTTGAGGAAAGAACAAGCATGCAAAATGGAGGGAAATCTAGCAAGCCTTCAGTACTTGACTTCAGGACAGGAAAGAAATGATAGTTTTGTGATTGCCTGAGAATGTAGAAACTAAACAGGAAGAAAAACATTTTGGGTGATTCAGCTAAAATTAGATGAAATTTTAAGCAGAAGAAATCTATGGCCTTGTGTCTATTCATGTTATCTTGTGTGGTGGCAGTGGAGAACATTTTTATTGGCTTGTTTGGGAGATTAAGGACTAAGAAAGTAAAGCTTTTACTAGAAAGAGGATGTGTTTATACTGTTGAATTTTTGCATAGCTGGAAATAGGCTGGATCTAAAAAGCTGGACATTGCAAGTCTCTGAATTTGCATCTGGATTATTATATTGGATGTTTTCAAATGCATTTGTATTAAGTGCTGAAGGAGAGACTTTCTTCTACTTCCTTAGGTTTCAGATAAATTGTCAAAATACTTTGTACGCATTTAGTTTGAGTCTCAGAATGCTCATCTTTTCCAAAAGTACCAAAATTTTTACATAGAACTACTGGGGTCAAAGGGGTGCTCTCTAATTCTATGGAGGTTATTGGGATGAGGAGAAAAAAGCTATGGGATTTTGGGGGGAAGGAGTATCCCCTTAATTACTCAGGAGCATTTTTAATCCATGCTGATAAATCACTGGTGACTATAGTGTGTATCATGCATGGGTTATTTAGTTAACCATTACAGTGCCAGGATACCTGTAGAAATCTTGAAAGTCAAACATGTCTGTGTAAGATAGAGCAGCAACAGTGTTGAAAGAGCAGGTGACTTTACTTGAGATGAGGATATAGCTCCAGAGCAAAATAATAGATGTAGATTCTAAGTAGATAACAGCAAAGGCTTATGCAAACATAATTTTACATTAATACAGCTTCAGAAATAGCTAAGAATTATTTGCAACTATTAGGCCTCTGTTCTTTTCTCAACTCTGTATTTAACAAAGTCTTATAGAACAATAAAACTAATGCTTAAGAATTATTTTTAATGCAGTTATCAGCCTTCTGTCCTTCTTACCCATCAACAAGAGATATTACTCAAAAAGGGTGCTTTGGAGAAAGACACTTTACTGTAAGGCGCATGCATGTATACGTATGGAAATGCATAGATGTAACAGGCTAGAACGTTCCCAGATAACAACTGGTGTCTTTTCTCTTTCCTTTCCCAACACAGGGATTTTTACCATCTGGAGATCATGCAGTTGACTAATAAAGCCTTGGCCTGCTGCATTTATGCCTGTGTTGCGTTGCTTAGTGGTTGCTATGCAAAGTAAAGTAGTAATAGAAGTGTATTTCTGGGTATTGAAGGAAGTAATACTGGTGTGATTGTCAGGAAAAGTGACAACAAAGAAGCTACACAGTTTCCAGTAGTAGGGCTTAAACTATTCTTCCACCTATTTAAGGGAAATAGTTAGATCCAACTTTGAGGTATCTGTCCGAGTAGAATTAGGAAGAATATCCATTATTTCCTGGTCAAACTTGTTTTGTGGATTAAATGTATTTTTCTGATTACACAGCTGGTTCTCAAACTTTTCTTTCTGAATCTGAGATGAAAGTACTCATGGCAAAAGAATCAAGACCTGTTAAGGGTTTAGAAATAATCTGGTGAGACCCCACCTGGAG
>VZTV01017566.1:20707-35554 GCA_013400875.1 Anhinga rufa | reverse complement strand
CCCACCTCGGCGTTTCGTGGGTGCCCTTGGCGGGGCGGCAGAGCCGCGCCCCTCCTCCTCCTCCTCCTCCCTGGGAGGGTTTTTGGCCGGGGCCGTTAAGCCCCCGCACCACGTGGCCCCGTGCCGGCCGGGCCCGGGCGGGCGGGTCCGGGCTGCTCCCGGCGCGGCAAACGCCGGTCCTGAAACGGGAAGTGGAGCAGCAGCCCCCGAGGCCCTTTTACGCACCTGGGGTTCGGTCCTTGCCTCGGTAAGCTGCACGGTTAGGAAGAGGTCCTGCCCCCGGCTGTGCCTGCTGAGGCTTTTCTCTTTCTCTCCCCGTTGCAAATACTGGGTCCGGTATGCAGGTCTCAGTCTGTGTTTTTCTAATCTGCTTCACATTGGTGAATTATCCTGCAATAATCAAACACACCCAGGGCACTCCGCCTTTCCTTCCTCCCCATGGTTGGCTGAATCCTGATCCTAAGAGCCAAGGACATAATTTTACATCTCCCTTTGTTTTTTAGCTGTTTGGAGAAGTATGTAATAAAATCTGTCTTGAGACTTGTCTTGAGGGACTCCAGCTCCCTACAGCCTGGCCCAGCATTCTCCCCTTGGGTTGTTCCACAGCGCTCAGGTCTCATGCTCCGTATCTTTGCCTCTTGCCAGAACAAACATTTTTCTGACTCTGGGGAGGGCAGAGCCGCCTTTCTGCCTGCTCCTCTCCTGGTGTCCAGAGCAGTGTGCCCTGGCTGTGCAGCTCTGGAGGGGGCGAGCCTTGCCCTGGCTGTGCTTGGGGGCTTTGGGTGCCCCTGGGCACTGCTTCACAGCTGCCTGCTTTGGGGGCACCAGGTTTTGCTCCTGTACGGTGTGGAGCTGGATGCATAGTTCTTGGGGACACTTCACCCTGGAGCCCAGGGTGCCCTGGCCTGAGGCTGCTCCTGAGCATGAGCAAATAAAGCACTTGAGGGATGCCATGTGCATGCCTGGCTGGGGCTCGCCCTGGGAACCCTTTGTGCATGGCATGTAGGGCTGGTAACGACTCCTGCAGCTTTTCTGATCTCTTTCTAGGCTGTGAGCTGACTGCCAGTACCAAATCCTACACATTTCAGGTGGACAAGGAAGATGACTCCAACCACATTTTGGCCTTGTCTGTGGTAAGAGAAATGGGAATTAACTGTGCTTGTCCTCTCCCATGGTGGCCCACAGCCTCAGCCCACCCTTCCCAGGCTCATTCCCCCTTCTCTGGCTGGGCTGGACCAGGGGACTCCCTTGGCTGAGGTCTTGGCACTGGCTGCTCTCAAGGCAGTGTATGGGACTGTCATGTTTATGGAGGTGTGTGAACAAGGCCAGTGGTGTCAGGAGGCTGCTCAACAGAGGAATACTCCAGACACAGGATGAAGGAAAGTATTTTTTCCCTGTATTTGGCCTTGCTGGAACCTGCTACTAGAACATGGCCCCCCCCCACCAGCTGGGTCTCTGGCTTGTTGCTTTCCAAGTCTAGGTACATACAGGGCTTCATTCCTGGCTCTCCCTGTGGGTGACTTTCTGTCCTGGGAGCACAGGACCTGCCAGCATAGGTCAGATCAGCAGAAAATGCAGCCCAGATGCCATCTCTTGAGGCAGGAGCAGCTGTCCCAGCTGGGAAAGGCACAGAGCACCTCTGAGGCAGTCATGGGGCAATTGCTGCGGGGGNNGGGGTGTGTCTCTGTGCTCTCCCTGTTTTGCGTGGCAGCAGGGCTGGTAGCATTGCTGTGGGTCACTTGTCCCATGGACAGCCCTGGCTGTCCCTGCTGTGTTCCCTGGGAGAGCAGTAGTTCACGATCTCCGCTCCCACCCAGGTCTGCCTCATGGATGGTGCCAAGGATGAGTGCAACGTGATAGAGGTCATTGGGCGAAACCACGAGAACCAGGAGATTGCTGTGCCTGTGGCAAATCTGAAGTTGTCATGCCAGCCCTTGGTAAGAGGTTTTATGGAAGACTCGCTGGGGGGGCAGCTGCAGAGAACTGGATATTGCTGGGTGTTTTTGGACCTTTCCCCTAGGATCCTGACCATGAGCTGATATGCAGCTCGCAGGGAAATGCCCTGGTAGCCTTGGCCTGGCTGCAGATGCCCTCAGGACATTTTTAACTGGGCCAAGTGTCGTGCTGGGGTCTGCAGGATATTCTGCTTTTTGCCTCTGCCCCTAACTCAGTTCCATCTCTCGTCTCTTTGTAGCTGAGTCTAGACAACTTCAAGCTGCAGCCTCCAGTCACCTTCCGCCTGGCGGCAGGCTCTGGCCCAGTACACCTCGCTGGCTGGCACCAGATCAGTAAGGACTTGTGGGTGGGGAAAGTCTTGGGAGGAGTGAGGGGTATGGAGGGGCTCCCTTCGGTGAGAATGCCAGCCGGAGAGCCCCTGGGAGATGCGCCTGGTGCTGCCCAGCACACGTGCTTGGTGCCTCCTTTGTGCCAGTTTCCCAGGGGCCGTCTCCATGCAGGGATTCCTTCCCTGCCATAAAGCCTTGTACAGGAAAGGGGGTCCAGATGACCCATGCTGTCCCATTTTCCCATGGCTGGATGTTGCCATTCCCCTCTGAGATGTCCCTCCAGCTGGGATACAGCTTATTGCCCACAAGCTGCTGTTAAAACTGCTCCAGCGCTCCTTGTGCTGCTCTGCTCTTGGGTGTCTTGTGGGCCAGTTGTATTTACAAAGACATAACGTTGGTGAGTAACAGTTATTTGTGTGTCCCAGTGCAGAGGGAAGATGCTTCCTTTGAGGAGGATGATGACTTGTCTGAGGAGGAGGAGCTTGCTCCCATCATGCCAGCCAAGAAGTGGAAGAGGAAGCAGTAACTTATCTCCAGGCAAGGTGAGGGGCCAGGCAGTCCGGGTGGCTGTGACACCAGCATGGCGAGGGTGGCTGGAAGCTGCCCTGATGCAGGAGGCTGCTGGTCTCAATCTGGTTCTTCCTCCAGGTACTCGCTGGGACTCTCTCCTGGGATGGCTTTTACCTTGGACGCCTCTTGCCAGGACCTCAACGTTTGCTGCTTTGTTTTTATTTTCTTTTTTTTTTTTCTTTTGTAACTTTTTGGGGAGCAGGAGTTTCTCCCAGCACTGGGGTGTCTCCTTTCCCTCAGCCCTGGGAAGTTGATCCCAAAACTGGATGGATGCTGCTGGTATAACCCCTCTCCCCATCCCTGTGCTGGGGGTCAGGGATGGAGGAGGTGATCCTTGTCCTGTGCCTTTTTGCTGTCCTGGATCTCTGCTCTATTCACCCCCTCTCCCTAGCTCTGAAATACCCAGCCCTGGCCCCTTCCCCAGCACAGGGACATAAAGCCAGTGGTGGGACAGGCAGTTTCACCGATTCTGGTGTGTTTCCTTTTCTTTACTCATAATTTGATGGCTTTTATACACTTGAAAGTGTGAAACTGGGGCCCAGGCTGCACCCTCAACTGCAGTTGTGGTGGGGTGGGAGCTCACAGCCTATTTGTGATCTGGGGTGAGGTTCTGGGTCAATCTGCTTTGTAAAGAACTGTTTTTACACTCTGAATAAAGATCCCTCAGGTGTCAGGTCTGGAGAGGGGTCACTGCTGGCTGGCAGGTTACTCCCATGCACACTGCAGTGGGAGATGCTCCTCCATGTCTGGACCCCTGACACTTGCTTCCCCTGGTGATGCTGCAGAGCTACCAGGAGGGGCCTGGGGGCTCCTCTCCCTCCCTTGTGGGCTCTGCATGCTTGGGCCCTGTGAGCCAGCTCAGCGCTGCATCCAGGCTACTGAGGGAAGGGGCAGAGCCGCATCTCCACGTGTGCTCCAAAAGGTAACCCAGCTGTTAGCAACACACCCCTTGTTTGGGCCACATCGGCCCTGGTGCTGGGCACTGTCACAGCAAGGTCCTCCCTTGTGTCTTGCTCTCAGCCCAGCAGCATCCTGCGGAGGGGTGAAACCAGTGCCTGCAGGGTGTGGGGCAGGTTTGAGCTCTGACCTTTGCTGGAGAGTGGTGTCCCCCCATGTCTGGAGAGGGTTTGATCGGTTCTGTGCTTCAGTCAGGTGGCACTTCTCACCCCTGGGAGATGGTCCTGTACTTAAATGTTTCTCTGGTGGTTTCCATGTATGCAATCTTGCATCCCTGGCCCATGGGTCGCTGCCCGTCCCAGCCCTCCTTGTTTGTGACACTGGCTGTTGTCCCAGGGAAGCACCATGTGCTGTCCCGCCCTCGTGGTGCCCTGGGACAGTGAGCTGCTTGGTTGCATGGACTCTGGTAGGAAATCCTCCAGGGCAGATCCTCGGCTCAGGCTCCATCCTAGGTTGTTAGTGGGGCTGTTTCTCCCCTCTGGGGCCTGTGCAGCTCCCCTCTGCATCCCACATCCCCGCTGTTTCCCTCTGGAACAGAGACAGCCCTTCACGACACCACCGGGAGGCTTTGATGCCCCTTGCAGCAAAGGGGACAAGAAAAGGAGTGTTGGCATCTCAACCCCGTGGCGTGGGGCGACGCTCCTGGGACAGTGCCTGCCTGCGCCGCGGCAGGGGGCAGAGCAGAGCCGGCCTGGGGCCATGCACCCCCTTGGCCGGCGCGTGGCTGCTGCGGGGCGCTGGGAGCGGCTGTACCCCGGTACCTGCTGGCGGACCCGAGGCCCGGGCCCGGCGGGGCCCAGCGCGGGGGCCGCTAGGTGGCAGGCGGGCAGCGCGGCGGCCGGCGGCCAGCCCCCCGCCTGGCCTCGCCTCGGCCGGGCCCGGCCGGGCCTGCTGGGGGCTTGCCCCAAGGCACGGCCACGCTCCCTGGGCCAGGGCAGCCCCTGGGATGCAAAGGGCATCCAGTGCTCTGCTCTGCTTGCGTCTGCCCTGCGGGGAGGATGGGTGCCGCCTGGGAGAGGCCCTGTCCCTGGGGAAGCATGGTTCCCCCTGCCGTCCCAGGGCAACATGGTGCCCTGGTGGTCTGGGCCCGTGCCCACAAGCACTGTGAGAACCCCCTGCAGACATCATTGCCCTGGGGCGGTTTGCGAGAAGTGGGGCGATTTGGCAGCCTTGCTGAGCTGAGAGGTGCAGGAGCCCCCCCCGAGGGCTGGATGCATGTTCGAGAGGCACTGGCAGGGCACAGCGCCCCGGTGCCCTGGGCTGATGGTGCAGGAGAGGTGTTTGGGGTGGAAACGGAGCTGTGGCTGTGCTGGTGCCGAGATGGTGCCCAGCCCTTGCCAGGGCTGGCACAAGCAGGACCTTGTACATCTCCTTGGCTGTGCGTGCTTGGAAGGGGTCAGGGCTAATTTATCTGCCAGGCCTTGGTCCTGCTTGCTCTCCGTGGAGGAGCAGCTTGGCTCAGGGGAGATAAGAGCCAGTAGATCATTTTTAACAAGGTGCTCCTGGAAGAGTGGGCTGGGGCCTTGGATTTTCAACCCTTTTCAGGGGAAGCGGCTGGCTTGGAGCCTGGCTGGGGGTGATGAGAGGAGGCACAGCTTGGCCCCAGCAGGGTGGTAGAGCTGCTTCACATGGGATGGGAGAGGCAGTGCTGGGTGATGAGAAGGAGCATTTGGCCTCTTAAAGGGTAGAAGGAGATGGTTTCGAGGTGCTGATTTCCTTAGGGTGTCTAGGTAGCTGGGACAAGGGGCTGTGGCAGGAGGGACAGTCCTGCCAGGGGGCAAAGGTGGCACCATGGGGGACATGGTGCTGGTGGCAGGAGGCTTGAGGAGACCAAGCTTGTCCACCTCACTGCAGGACCAGCCATCCCAAAGCCTTGCCTTAAGTACTGCCTGGTCCCCAGTGCTGCTGCAGGGCAATGCCAGGGGAGAGGGAACACCCCAGTCCTGGAGGGGGCAGTGGAGGGGCTGGGGGGTATTGGCACTCCCAGGCCCCTTTCTAAGTGGCTTTGGGAGGTTTACTCCCCCTTCCCCAGTAGCGTCACAGCCTTGATGTGCTCAGCCTGGGGAGAGGGAGATAAATGCTGAGATGGCAGGAGGCTGGGAGGGAGGAGATGTGCTCACACACAGCGCTTAATGGGGAAGGATGGGATTACAGGGGTCACGCTAGGTGAGCAGCTTCCTTCGAGGAGCTGATGGTATCAAAGCAGGTGCCCCTGGCTGCAAATACCTTGTGCAAATAAACAGGGCTGTCTAAGAGCAGGTGAGCTCAGGCATGGCTGGGCTGGNGGGGGCAGGAGGCTCTCTGTGCATGGGGAGTGAAGCATGGGGCTCCCAGTGTGAGGGCTGCCTTGTTTTGCATAGGGTGGGGGAAAAAACGAATTTGTGTGCCCATGTACATACATGGGCTCCCCATGCTGGAGTTACATGTAAGGGTGTGGAGCCCGTTGCAATCCTATGGGGTGGTGGAGGTGCTGGGAGCCAAATGATGCCCCAACCCAGGTGATGGCTTTGGGGTTGCTCCTGGAGGTGGTTGGCTCTAAGCGTCCCTCCTCTCTGTTGTATTTTGGGGTTCAGGGTTCTGCATGCTGACATTGCTGGGGATGGATCCCTCCCTGCTCTGGCAGCACTGGGGAACCCTGACCCTGGCTGAGCCATGCAGCAATGAAACATGGCCACAGCACAGCTTGATGTGGAGGTCACCACGCATGAGCACCATGGCCATACACCCACACTGCTGCACTCCCCACGGCCCTCCTGAGCTGGCTTGCTGTGCTCAGTGAGGGGCTTGGGCTGCTCACTGCAGGGTCTGGCCTAGGTGCAGCCCTGCTGGGCTGGGGCTTGGCTGCCTGCCTCCAGCTGGGTGGCAGCACCAGGCTGGCAGCTCCCAGGGGATGCTCTGGTTTCAGAGGTCAGGTTTGAGTTGCTTTTTCAGGGATGGAGGAGAGGGATGGGGAACTGCTCTCCTGAGCATGGCCAGGCAGCGTTTTTCCTTGTGATGCCTCATATGGTCCTGCCCCAGTGATTTTCTTGCTGGGTTTCAACTCACCATGGCTGAGAACTCGGCCCCAGGGTGGCTGAGAGGCGCAGCTGTAACCATGCTGTAGGTGGGGCTGGTCCCCTGCTCCATGAGCTCTCTGTTGCTGGTTCTCACACTGTACTGGGGTAATATTGCTTTTCTCTGAGGCTTGGCTGCCTGGGCTATGGAGAAGTCAGTGGGACACCCCTGGAGATGCAGCATCCCCTGTTATCACAGCGAGCTGTGGGGTGCGTGGCATTTCGGTGGCAGCAGGACCCAGGAAAAGGGCCAGCAGAGCCACCCTCAGCCGGAACCACCCTGGTGGTAGGTGTGATGAGTGTCCCATTCTCTGCAGCATCAGCTGTGCTATCCCTGTTCTCTGTTCTGTTCTGCGGGCAGTGGGCACAGGTACCTCTGCTATTGCCTCAGGGAGATGCTGGCACCCTAACATGCAGGGCTGGCCCTGGCAGAGTTGAGCCAGGGGCAACCAAGAGAGGAAGCAGCAGGATCTGGAAGGGCCAGACTGCTGGTAATTCCCATCCTCTTCCTATCAACACACCTTGCAGAAGAAAATGCCTCTGGTGCACTCTGTGGGATCAGCCCTGTCTGCTGGAGAAGCCAAAACTCAGGTCTGGGGTCAGCTCCTGCTCGCTGGTGCTCAGTCATGTGCTGCGTCCTCCCCAGCATGCCTTGAGCTGGCTGGGAGCCTGGATGGGTGGGTGTTCACCCCACTGACTGCTCTGCGGGAGAAGAGGCTCCTCCAGCTCTCAGCTCCACAACAGGTGCTGGTGGCTGATTTACCACAGCTGCTCCTGGCTGCACATCCTGGCACAGGAGGATGCTTATGGCCAGGCTCTGCTCTGGGCATTTACAGGCTGCGCTAGCTGCTCAGCATGTCTTCTTGCAGTGGGGATGTATGTCCCCAGCTCCACAACACTGCCTAGAATACAAAAGGGGGTTGTTTCCACGAAGGTGCTGCTGCCATGGCTTTATGGTCTGTAGTGGGGGTGCAGCAGAAGGCACTGGGTGAGCATGAAGTGATGCTGGAGCAGGGGTTGTGCCATAAGTTGGGTTTAAGCTCATAAACACATAAAGCAGGTGCTAAAAGTGAACGTGGTTGGGCTGTAGTAGAGAGGCCCATGTAAGACAGCCTGGGGCAAGGCTCCATTGCAGCCATCCTGCACCATCCCATCCCGCATCCCCAGCACAGCCCTCCTCCCATCAGGGTGGCGTTAGCAGCTCTGTGCTTGACAGCCGCGGCCAAGATACCCGGAGGTCGCAGGTGTCCTGGCCTTCGACCCCTCCAAGGCGAGAATCTAATCACTGTGGGCTGGGCTGTCCCTGACACTGGCAGGACTGTCACCGCTGGCCACTCTTCCCTGCCAGGGCTAGTGGCAGCTGGGGGGACAGAGTCTGCTCTGAACAGCTGGGCTGTGCCCCGGGGGGATTTAGGATCTGCCAGAGGGATCCTCCCAAGGAGGCACCTCACCGAAGGGAGTGCAGGGACCTTGTAGTCCCCTGTTTCCAGCCCCACCAGTGGCAGAGCCCCAGGCTGGAGGGGCAGGATTTGGCCTCCGTGGTGTCCTTGCTGGTGATGGCTCTGCAGAGGGGCTGTGGGACACCCCATACCCCCTCTGTGTCTCCTGCCCCTGTTCCCCCGATGGGCTCTCAGCGGGGTGGAGACCCCTCAGCTGCAGTACATGAGGTTTTGGGGGCTGGATAGGAAGAGCTGTTGCTGATGGGCAGAGCAGAGGATGAAGCGAGTGTAAGGGACAGGGATCTTGTCTGTGGCAGGTTGGCCCTGCTAGACCTCCTGGTGCTCAGCTCACAGGGGAAGGCAGCATGGTCTAGCAGTGGGGCTGGGCCCTTGGGAGATGGGATTTTGGCTCCTGCAGAAAATGTAGGAGCAGACTCATTGGAGACCTCTCAAACCCCCTCTGAACTCCCTGGGTGCTTGCTCCTGTGCCTCGGCTAGCTCCCTGCAGCCCTGACCCATCCCTGCACACCCTGGAGATGGTGTCTGTACCATGACGGGAGCTTGGGCATCTTGTACAGGCCATGGCCATGCTCCAGGATGGTGTGGCAATTCCCTACCACAGCTGGTGCCTGGGAGAAGCCAGTTAGTTACAGGCTGTCTGCAGGCTCTGGCTGTGCTTTTGCCTGGGATCACATGTTCCCTGCCTTCCCAAAACTCAGAGGTGCGCAGGGTGGCGCAGAGACCAGATGTGACCCTGAGCATGGGAGCTGGAGAGGGGCACAGTTCCTGCGCCAGCCTCAGAGCCGGTGTGAGGGGGGGGCTGTAGGGCTGATGGGAGCTGCAGGTCTGGGCTTGGATAAGGACTAGCAGGGGTGTTTGGGGCACACGTGGGGCTGGTCAGCAAGCTGAGAGGCTGTGGCCAACCTGGGGGAGCAGCAGGTGCCATACATGCCCACCTCAATGCTCCTTTGGGGTTTCCTCTCACTGGCCCTGCTGCCTCCCCCAGTCTTCCTGGCTCTCACAGGGCCATGTGGGGTGCCCCGGGGGCTGGCTCCCCAGGGCCAGGGTCAGGATGAGCTGTGGCTCTGCTGGGCTGGGATGTCAAAGGGGCCATAACCCTGGTGTTTTGCAAACTCCTGGGGTCAGCAGTTCAGCTGCCACTGACACAGGGGCCCAGAGACACACACGGGCATTTTGGGTGGATGCTGTAAGCAAACAAACGAAGGTAGAGTTACAGCTAAGGGACAGCCGCCCCCAGCCACTGCTGTTAGTTTTAGGCTTAACCCCCACTGCGGGCTGGGCCCAGGCATCCTCTTCCTAAGAGAACCCAAACCAAAGCCAAATCACCCAGCCTGCCTGGCTAGGAGCCGAGGCTGAAGCTGGGCAGCAAAGGGCCAGCGTTTTGCTTCTCTCTATCTCAGCTCCTCGTGGCCCTGAAGGAGCCTCTGAGTCCATCCCACAGAGAGGACAGTGACCCTGGCATTGAGCGATGGCTTCTACCTTCCTGGGTGGCCAGCAGAGCCCCCTCCCACCCAGCTGTCTTTGACCCCCTTCCCAGCCCTGCCTAATGGTGTGTGGCTGGAGACCCTGAGGAAGGTGCTGCTAGGGCTATGATACTGGGGAAGTTGTGCCAGCCAACAGGAATGCCTTGGGACCAGGTCCTCAAGGTACTGTTTGGTCTGTGTGATAGGGTCAGGAATGAAGTGGAGCTGCTTAAATGCCATGAGCACGCACAACCTCACCTACATGTCTGTGTGTGTCACCCCTTCCCCATGCACATGTGTCATGGCCATTCCTGGTCAGGCTACTCATTTACTGACCACTGTTAGAGGCAAAGAAGATTCACACAAGAGTGCCCAATCTTGGGTTTAAATCATTCTGGGCTGGGGATGCCACCTTTTCCCTGAGCTGCTCCCATGTGAACTGCCCTTGCTGGCAGCCTTTGTTTCTGGCTTGCCTAGCTCAAGCCCAGCTGTGAGAGTCTGTGTGGACCCTTCTCAAGCTGCGTGGCTGCAGAGCCATCCCAGTTCTCTCTCCTTGCAGGTAGATGTGGCCTAGAGGTGCGTCTCCCCATCACTGCCCTCCACAAGGCTCCTGGCCTTGCTCAGCACTGCCAATCTCTACCCATGTGCCTGGCTCACCTCTAAACCCCTGCCATGTGCTAGATGTGGATGCCAGAGCCAAAAGCAGTGCTGGTCTTGGCAAAACCAAACACAGCCATGAGACAGATGCTTAACACCAACAGAAAATCCCTCTGTGCATCCATGGACTGCCCTGGATGAACTCCAGTTCTGCCTAGAGACCAGGAGCAAAGCTGCCACATGCTGAACCACCCAAGGCTGCACCAGCCACACTGACGTGGGCGGTGAGCTCTTCTCCATATCACCTAGCCTGGATGGAAAGCAAAGCCCAGCTTTGACTCCTCTGATCTGCAGCAGCATTGCTGCCTGGGATTCAGCACATGGCCACTGGAGGATGATGGAGCTAGCACTGACACCAGCACTTCCAGGAGCACAGCCTGGAATTACAGAAGCAAAGGCCACGTTTCCAGAAAGCTGCTGGGCAAGAGGGACAGGAGGTGATGAAACTGCCTCCAAAGGGCAGAGGAGTGAGCCCAGTTCCCTGAAATGAAGCTGCGACCCCTGGCTGCCGAAGAGGGACCTAATGGGGCCACATCACCCAGGTTGGTCCTGCACAGGGACGGGCACAGCTCCAGGGGGCTGCTGCCAGAACGCAGGGCTAGTTTCTTGGCCTGGTGTTCCCACTGCCCACAAAACATGCCTCAACCCTTCTGCTAGTAATTGAACAGAGAGTAGAATTAATTGTGAGTGGGTTGTGTCTCCCCTCCCCGCTCCTCGTTTGCCCTGGGGCTGCCTTGGCGCTGTGGGTAGCGAAGACAAGGTCATTCCCATGTAACACATCCCGGTGGGGTTTGGCCAAGTTCCTTTCCTTCAGGGGGGAGTGAGGGCAGGTTAATGGCAAGTGGTGGGATTGCCCCAGGCTGCTCAGTGCTGCTCAGCCATGGAGGAGCTGCTGTTGCCTCCGAAACGCCCCATTAATGCTGTGGTCCCTTTGTGAAGGATCAGCGGGCAGGGCTGGGGGTGCTGGGCTGCGGGGCTGGGAAGGGTGAGAGTGGCGTGGGCTAACATCCCTCTGGTCTGCTGGGAAGCCTCCACGTGTTTATTCTGGGGTGGCAAAAGCTGGTTTGTGGCAAGCATCCTCCAGGCACAGCTGTAAAGTGTTACAGGATCCTGGTTTTCACGTGCTTTGGCTCTCCATCATATGGTGTTGGAGGGGAGGGAGATGCTCGGGTGCAGAGTAGTGCTGCCAGTGCTCCAGTGTCCTCGTCTTTGTGTGCCCCAGCCTTTGGCTAACCCTCAGCCCCACGCCAGCCACTGCCTACAGTGTCTCTCCCCTTTCAAAGGCAACTGCTCTGCAGAATCTCTGAGCCCTCTGTGCCTGCAGAGAGGAGGTCTCCACGCCCTCTGGCCAGCTCAGTGTTGCAGTGTGCTGTTGCAAGTGCTGCTCTCCTCCGTCAGTTGGGGTTAGTGCTGTGGTCCCGTCTATGTCCCTGGCATAGCAGGAGCAGGGAACCATGCCTGTTGGCCCTTCTCTGCAAGTGACAGCATGTCCTGGTTGCTTTTCCACCTGATAGTTTCCCCTGGTAAAGAGATTTACAAGACAAACCTCCTGAGGGTGTTTTGCTGGCTATCCCTCACCCCAAATTCTCCCAGCCTCCTCTTGTAATGTGAACTACCAGTTTGCCAGGAGCCTGTATCTCCACTTGCCCCAGTGTGGACTGGTTGCCCCTAAAGCTATGGTTGGTGTTGCTTTTCTTGGCTCTGCCTTTCTGAAATAAGGGATGCTAGTGGGGAGGTTTTAGGTCAATGCTCAGGGAGGAGCTGGTAACAGCTACACCTTGCTGGCTTTGACCTCTTGCGGGGAGCAGGGGCTTTCTCTGCTATCCCTTGCCCTACAGGAAGAGAGGGCTGTCTGTGGACCACTTCTGACCTGGACTGGGCCAGATGGGGATGATGCCCTAGAAGAAGCAGGCTGGAAGCTGGAGCTGGGACCTGGGCTGTGTCCTGCAGATGTGCAAAGGCACATCCTGGGAGAGAGCAGGGGCGGTGCTGCTGTGACCCTGGGTGAGGGGTGCAGTGCTGTGAGTCATAAGAGACCCCCCGCCGGCTCTCCTTGCACTCTTTCCAGTCTGCTGTATGGCAGCGCGTGCAGCACTCTCACAGGGGTCTCACAGTCCCTCGCCTGCTGCCCCCTCCATCTCCTGAAATCCTTTCCTGGTCTGCTCACTGCCAGAGTGCCATCTAGACTGCTCCAGGAGCTGCCCCCATGGTTCCTGGCTGCTAGGGGAGTCTGTGTGGGGTACAAAGGGGAGGGGGAGGTGGGGAAGGTCTGGGAGCAAGCCTGGACCCTAGCCGGGCTGGGACAGCCATCTCCATGTCCTGGTTCCTCTCTCAGCTCCTGCTTCTTGGTGTTGCAGCCCTGCAGCTGTGCCTGAGCACCCTCAGCTTTATGGGAAAAGAGGTGAGGGGGCTGCAGCTCACATCTCCGGTGTTCGATGCTTCATCTGCAGCGTTTAACATCCCTGTGAAACACAAAATACATGAGCTGTTCTCTGAAGGGAACACACTCCTGTGCGTGCCCAGCCTAAACATGGTCCCAGTTCTGCAGATCGGAGCAATAGAGCAGTGAGGCACCGGGACGGGACCCGATGGGACCATGCTTCAGGGATTACAGCCTGATGGCTGCCTGGAGTGCTGGGGACACAGCAGGTCCCCAAGTCTTTCTGCCGGAGGGGGTTTCATCCACCAGCTCCATAGCAGCTTGGCTTAAGGCCTGGCTGGTCTCAGGAGTGCTGGGCTGGGGTTTCTGTGCTCCACAGGAGAGCCAGACAAGTCATTTAGCCTCAGTGCCTGAGGATGGAGGGGACCCTCACCCCATGGACCAGGGGGCTTAGCTCAGATGGCCTGTGAAGGAGCTGACAGGCAGGCTGATTTCCCTTGTGCTGCCTAGCACAGGACAGAGGCTTCCCAAAAAGCTTTGTTTTTTACTTAAAAAAACAAGTGGGGGGGTGTCATTCTTAATGCAAATATGGGTGACCCCGTGGTGGGCTGGGAAGCACTGAGGGAAGGAGGCAAATGCCTCTGTGCAGGCACCTGACTTCCCCGCAAGGAGCAGATTGTGGCCATGAGCCAAGGCGGCAGCAGAGGTGGGACGAGCCCGGCAGCCATAATGCTGCTTGTCCCTGGCTGCCGTCACCAACCCACTCATGTCTCTCCCCTGCCCAAAGGTGGGGTAGGATGGGGTCTGGTGAGACCTTGGTTGGCAGTGGGCCCCGAGGATGGCTGGCAGGAGCATTGTCTGTCATCTGCTGTCAGGCAAAGTGTGGCCATCTCTGGGTGATCCTGCACTAGCTTGATTTTACAGCCATGACTGGCACCTAAGCCTGTTTGCCGAGGGCAGGGGGCACACGGGGCTGTCAGCTCGCAGCTGCCTCTGACCCTGTCCAGGGCACCATAAATCTCCCGTTTCAAGGCAGCTTGGGCTGTTCTGGACACTGTTGAACACTGTGCGGTGTGCAAGGTAATGCGTGGCCTGACCCTGCGCCTGCCGGAGGTAAAGCAGGGGTGGCTGCTGGTGAGCAAGAGCAGCACCTGGGAAAGAGGCAGTGCCTAAACCCCCTTAGTTTTTTATATATAAACCCCTGAGGACCATCTTGATTTAGAGCATCAGGAATATCTAGTGCTGCCTGCTCTGTTTTTGCCTGGTTTTCCTTAGGCAGCCCAGAGAGGTGGATATGGGAAGCCGCCTCGCCCGTGCTGTGGTACACCAGCTGTTTGCACAGTTTGACACAGAGGGTTTTTCTCCCGAGTGTGTACTGGACTGAAGAGCTGGGTGCATGGGTGCCTGCTGCCCGTGGAAACCCTCTTCTGCTTCAGCCGAGCACCGTCAGTACCCATCCTGCTTATTCCTGTGATGCTCCTAACATCTTCGAATTAAACACAGGCTTGGCCCAAGACTTCTTTCTACATGTAGGAAACCCCCTCAGAAACAGCCTTCTGGCCTTTTACACCGAGAAAAAGGGAAAGGAACAGGTACAAGGCACTTATTTTGGGGGAAATTTTGGCCGGAGCGAGGCAGCTGTCTGCCCCGCGGAGCGTAGCGGCGCGGGGGCTGTTTTCCCCGTCACCCCTTGGGGCCGCGGGGATGGGGCAGCGCCCGGGCCCCTGCCCACCCGCGGCACGGCGTCCCCGGCGGCGTGTGCGGTGGCGCAGCCCCGCCGCCCTGTCACTCAGGGCCCGGCTGACAGGAGCTGCCTCTCCAGCGGCGGCAGATAGCGCTGATTGCTGATTCGAGGAA
The DNA here is from genome assembly GCA_013400875.1 of Anhinga rufa. Taxonomy (NCBI): domain Eukaryota; kingdom Metazoa; phylum Chordata; class Aves; order Suliformes; family Anhingidae; genus Anhinga; species Anhinga rufa. The sequence continues at coordinate 20,872 of VZTV01017566.1, read as the reverse complement.
ACAAAATAGCAATTGTAATTATGGGCTCTGATAAGATAAAGGAGGGCGCGGGGAGCCCGGGGACCGGCAGCGGGGCACGGCCGGCAAATTAGCAGCTGTCACTCAGCGCCGAGCAAGGCGGCGCCGGCCCCGGCCCCGGCCCCGGCCAGGTACCGGCCCCGGGGG
>VZTV01017566.1:0-19970 GCA_013400875.1 Anhinga rufa | reverse complement strand
CTCTCTCCTGCTTTTCTCTCTTCCCCCCTCCCAGGTTAATGCACTTGTTCGTCCTCTGCCTGCAAGCCCAGGTAAGTGCCCGCCGGCTTTGTTCGCCCCTCGGGGATGGGGGTGCCCCGCAGCCGCCGCCGGGCGCCCAGGGGTCGGGAGGGAGGGAGGGAGGAGGAACAGTTTAAAACCCAGGAGAGAAAGTCTCCCAGCTGTAAAAAGCCGAGGCCGAGAGGGGAGCCCCCGGCTGCGAAATAAAGGTGCGGGGGACTCGGGCTGGGAGGCTGGCACTACCCGGGGTTTCAAGGAATTGCGCAGGGTTATTTTTAAGTAGCTTTAGGTCCCGTCCCCCCACCTCTAAACGGCACTGTGGCCACCCCCGTTCCTCTTGTCCGGGTTTTTTTTTTGTTTGTTTGTTTTTTTGTTTTTTTCCTACACTGCTTCATCCAAAAAGTAGAGTTGAATTAAAGAGGGGAAAAGAAACCCCACCAAAACCTTACTTTAAAAGTGCAGCAGGTTTTGATTCAGCTTAGATTTGCCAGACTTTAGCATCGCTGGTTCTTATCGCCAGAGACAGAAGTGTCATGAACAGATTAAACAGCCCTGGCAGCGCTTGTGCAACACCCGCATACCAGCAGGCACGCGTCGCTGGGTCGGTGCGCCTTCAAACCGGGGTGAAGCCCCCCTTCCCCCTGAGATCACAGGTGCAGAAGCTTTGTTTGAAATACCCTTTAAGCTACTTTTTTTTTTTCTGGAAGCTTGGGGGGAAAAAAAATCGTGTTTCCAGCCGAAAAGCGAGGAGAAAGAAGCGCTGGGAGAGTGCATTTGTATAAAAACATAGCTGTAATATTTTGGAGTATGAGATGGAGACCAAATAGCAGCATGGCTAATGACCTCTCCTCCACATGGTACCCTCATCAGAGCCGGGGAGAGAATCCTGGTGCATTATCCAAAACCCGTCTATAGGAAACACACATGCACAGGCAGAAGCAGAGGGAGAGAGATGACATTGTCAAGGGGAGATATCTCTATAAAGCCAGCTTTGGGAGAGCAGCGCCTTTTGATTTTATTGGGTTTTTCTGTTGTTGTTGAAGACCGGAGGAAATCTTCCCATTTGATGCGGGGGTGGCGGGGGGTAGTCCCAACCTTCTGATGTTGAAAGGAGCTATCTCCTAACATTTGCTCAGAATACATCTTTATAAATGTCAGGGAGCAGCGAAACTTTCCAGGCTTAAAAGAGGGATTTGAGATGAGGGGTGAAAAAAAGACTTCTGTGCAAGCTTGTGAGCCGGGGCTGAGGGGAGAGCAGGTTTGGCTGCTCACTCCTGAAAATCATTTAAAGCCCAGGAGCAGCAGTGTCGGGTCTGGACAGGATGCACTCAGCTGCGGCTCGCGGGCTAACGGGTTTGGTGTGCCGGGGCTGGGACAACCCCATGGCTGGCACTGAACAGCTGGCTGCGGATGAGGGATGCGTTTGCATGGGTAGCACGTTAGGATCCTTGGGTTTTTATGCCACTAAATTACTGAGTCTGGGGTATGGTTTTCTTACAGTACTTAGACCTTGTACCTCTACCTTCTCTGGGGACCTTTTATTTAAAGAGCTCGATAAGCGAGGTGTTTGGGAGCAAATAAAGAGCCTTGGACCCAGGGGAAAGGCAGCTGTTGAAACCGATGGGGCAGCTGGGGTACGTGCCCAGGGCAGCCGGAGCAGTAGTATGCTCCTGCAGAGGTGAGAGAGGTGTGGGACGAATGTGTCAGCCCCTCGGGAGGGCAACCCTGTGTGCCATGCTGTATGACCCCCCTGGACCCCATCCAGTGCCCAGACTTGATGCCCACCTCAAGTACTCCAGTGCCAGCTGGGACTGGCTGAGTCCCAGGGAAGCCTCTGGGGTCACTGAGCCCTGTCGTGCTCCCAAGCCACCTGCATCTCTCGGCTTAGGGCATGTCTGGAGCAGGCACTGTGCTGTAAAGTGCTCTGTTTGCTGCATCCCAGAGCTTAATGATCCTTTTCCCGGGGAGGCTTTGCTGGCGCAGGAGGTACCACCGCAGTCCTGGCCCTGTGCCTCCCCGTAGAGCCTGGCTGGAGGCTGGCAATCTTGGCTCAGCCCATTTGCCCCTCTGAGGAGTAGAGATTATAATGGTGTGTCGTATATTTTTTAATTTCCTAAAGGTAACTGTTCAGTCCCCACCTAATTTTACACAGCATGTGAGGGAGCAGAGCCTGGTGACAGATCAGCTCAGCCGGCGGCTCGTCCGTACCTACCAGCTGTACAGCCGGACCAGTGGGAAACATGTGCAGATCTTGGACAACAAGAAAATCAATGCGATGGCAGAGGATGGGGATGTGCACGGTAAGGACGTGCGATGGGGGTGGGTGGAGGGGGGACGCCGGGGAGGTGTTCGCAGCCCAGCACAGCGATTGATGATTTCCGTCCTGTTTGTTAGCCAGAAATCATTAAAATCGTTTGGCTTGTGGGGGCTTGTAAAGGGAGAACATAGGGGTCAGTGATCTGTGGCTGTGTGATTCAAGGTGAGGGCAGGTTCCCCATGCTGAGGGAGGGGATCGGCACTTGCAGGATGGGCTCTGCTCCTTTCTTTTTCATTCTTGGTTTGCACCTGACTCGGAGGGCTCGGGGCTGCGGCATGCTAAGCAGGGTCAGTCATTTCAGCCCACCTCTTTGCAGGGCTGGGTGTCTCTTTGGAAAAGAAATAGAAAGTTGAAAAAGAAAAGAAAAGGGGAGGGGAAAGGGGTAACGGCTGCTTTAGAAACCTCCCCTAAATGAGAACTGTCCAAAGTGGCATTTCCTGATGTACCCCCCAGCCCTCCCTTCTCAAAACAAATCCCGAGCAGAGGGTCAGCGAGGCAGTTGGCCACAGGCGAAGATGCTGCAGTGTCTCCAGAGACAAAGCAGGGGGAACTCTGTGAGCACGAGAGCCTGCGCTACACCACAGCCCCTTTGCCATCGCCCTGGCCTTGGCACCCCTCCCCAAAACCTGCCCCACAGGGCAGGGGGACTGATCCCTCTGCTGGAGAGACCCAAAGCCCAAATACTTTGATCGTGTGCGCTAATGACATGTTGGGATGGTCAAATGCTGCACAGGGGTCAGCAGGGCCAACGAGCCCCGGCACCACTGCAGGGCCAGCTGCAGGAGGCCTGATCCTGCACCCGCATCAGGGGAGTGCCTGTATTCACTTGTGTTGCATGTAGGAATCACAACTGTTTTTCTTTCGTATTAGCTGCAATTTCCCTTTCTTGCTTGGGGAGATTAGTAGAAACACTTTTCTTCCTTCCTTCCTTTCCTTTCTGTGTTGGTTGTGATTTTTTTTTTTCCTTTCTTCCTTTTGCTTTGGCTGAAAATTTCACGCTGGATGTTAGCAGTGCAAGCGCAGCGCAGATTCCATCTCTATGGTATTCCACACAGCCAGCATTAATCTTCCAAATGAATTATTCCCACCCTAGAGCAGCTCTGGCTTGAAAGGGCATTAGCTAGCTTCCCAAGCAAAAAATCCTGTCTTGTTTTAGTCCTATAATGCTTGGATTTTAAAAGGCAGTTAGTGCATATTTAAGTAACGACCAGGTTTAAATAAGGCCAAAAGGAGGGGACTGGTGGTGGCTTGAAAAACTCTATTAAAATGTAATAAAAAAAGGTTAAGCATTTGAAGAGCTAAGGAGGAAAATGAAGACTGATCTAAACCAGAAAGAGAACAAGCAGTTTTTCAGATGTAAAGTTTTAAAAGAGTTGCTAGTCTGTAAATGTTAAAATAGAGGTTCAGGATTGTTCTATATGAATCTCTAGGGAGGCCCCCATGTCTGGAAGAACTATTAAAACGCTTCTTACTTTCACCTTTTTTAACATTTCCTGAATACTTTCTCCTCTTCGCAGTCCAGTTGGGGGATCAAGTGTGTCTCGCTGCATTTTTTCAGCATTTACGTAGCTACTTTCCCTTCAAAGTTTGAGCATGAAACATAATTTTACTGGGATAAATCTGTCACTTAAGAGAAAGAATAGAGTTGAATATGTCAAGCTTCCCCCTCAAAAAAAGGGGGGGAAAAAAAGACTCCCCCAAAATGTTATTTAGAAATCCACTTTTAAAGAAAAGAGCTCCCCTCCCTGAGCCCTTCCTTCTGCTTTTTTTTTCATCTAATTTTTGGGGGTGGGCGTGTAAAAGGGGTTGATTTATTTTTGCAGATGACCCCTTTCCCCACGCTGACGTTTTTACAGCCGACTTAACATCGAGTCCAGCGTTTTCAGTTATCCATCTTAATTGTCAATATTTGATTGACTTTTTTTAATTCTAAGGGAAGCCAGGCGGCCGGTGCAGCCTGGCTCGTCCCTCCCATGCCGTGCCTGCCACCAAGCAAACTGCCGGCAGCTGCAGCCTGGGCTAAACCCCGGAAGTGGCCAGGGATGCCGGCGCAGCTCCCTGCCGACTCCCTGGTTTTGTTGGGCCCGGGCTTTTCAGCTGGTCGGGGCTGGGGTTTGCGGGGTTCCAGGGTTGTCTGCATGAGTCTAGGGGTGCAGGTCCCTGGGGACAGGTTGTCCTCATCCTCTGTTGCCAGTGGCTGGTGGGGCTGGAGCTGTGTGCTGGCTGGGTTCATGCAGGATGGCGAACCCAGCCGATGGCNGAAAAGAAAAAGGCTGAAAGGGAAGCAATGTGCATCTTTAAAGTGGGGTTTTGTGCTCACTGGGGCTGAGGCCTCCCCTCTTCCCTCCCTCCCTCTTTTCTCTGTCCCTCCCTCCCTCCCCGTTCTTTCTATCTCTCAGAGAAAAAAATCAATTCTCCTCAAACCTTTTACTGCCTCTGAGATCAATTCCCCCCCCTTTCCCCAATATAGATAAATAGGGGGTCACTGTCTCAACCCTTCATTTGCAGAGTGCTGCAGCTCCCGTGGCTGTTTTTTGGGTATGCTGGGTGCGTGCCAGGCTCTGGGCATTGGTGCTGGGATGGCACAGCCCAGAGTTGGCTCTTCCCAAATTTCTCAGCTCTGAGTCCAGTTTGTGCCTGACTGGGAGTGGGGGGCTGTGGTTGCGGGGCAGTTTAGGGACGAGACATACTGCAGGATGATGTTGGCAGGAGGGAGCCCCGGGAGGGGGTGCCTGCATGCACATTGAGCCTGGCTTGCCTGGCAGTGTGAAATCAGTCAGCCCCAGCAAATTTTGGGATGCCCTTCCCGCTGCTTAACTCAGCTGCTGCCAGCACTGCCCGCTTGCTGTCCCCACTCTTGGTGCCATTGACCTCGGCTGTGCCTGTGATGTGAGGGATGCAGGATCAGGGCATTGCAGCAGTTTGCTCCTAGTCCAGAGTGATATAGGCTCACTTTAGCTTGTGTGTGTGCCCGCGGCCACCTCCTGCCATTCAAAGCATCCTCCTGTAAAGCTGCCCATTCCAGAGCCACATCGCTGGGCTCACTGGTGGGGTAGGCATGTGCAAGCTCGGGTGGACCACAGCCCTGAGGAACCGAGCAGCCCTCATGCAGAGACTGGAGAGGAGAAATAAAGCATCAGTGGGATTATTCCCATAATAAGACTATAGAGTTGGAAGCTTTGCAGGCTGTGCTCTAATTACCTTGCCAAATTACGCTTATGGCACTAGGGGCTGATGCTGAGCAAGAGGTGGTGGTGGCGAAATGGGACAGTCCAGTTGGCTTTTCAGTGGCATGGGAAAACCTTTGGTACGTGGCACAGCACAGCCCTTTTTAGGTGCAAACAGGTAGCCACCATCCCCATCAGGGCTTGCCCAGGGGAGGAGAGCGGGTTCTGGGGATGGCAGCTGGAGGGCTGGGGAGAAGGATGTCCTGTCCCGATCCTCCCCCTTCCCTGGGGATGGATGGGCTTTGGGGCTCGGGTTCCCAGGGCGAAGTCAGGAAGGGAAGGTGACAGGTCTATTTATAGGCGGCCCATCGACCTGGCGATTTGCATAGCTCCTTCGGAAGTCGATCGATGCCTCCATTAAAAAACTGAGACTAAATCAATATGCCCTCTCGACTTGTGCAAAGGTGAAAGGCATTAAAAGGATGGTTGTACCCTTCACGCCTCCCCTGCCAGCTGCAAAGTCACTGCTCCTCCTGCAGCCCTGGCCCAGCAAAGAGATGTGGAGTGGTGTCCCCTGGGCTGGGGACAACTGGCAGCACTCTGTGCACTTCAGAGGGTGCCTGCCTGCCTCCTGCCTGCAGGCTCACCCAAACCTGCTTCAGTTTGCAAGGTGGCCAGCTTGTTCTTCACTGGCTGGTAGGTGCATACTCTGCTTGCTGCCCTGCCTCCCTTCTGGGACACCTCTGTGGCACCTGAACCGCTGAGCTCCATGGAGCTGGGCAAGGCAGAGCTACTCCTCCTCTAGCATGGCTCAGGGGCCACCCTGAGGGAAGTGACCACGGTCATGTGGGGACACAGTGGCAGGGTAGAGGGGCTGAGGCTGACTCTTAACCCTGTGCTCTGATTTTAGGGCTTTCTCTGGCCCAGTTGCCAGAAAGCATGTGTCTGCAGTGCCCAGTGTCAGGGCACATTGCTGCCATCTCTATGCCGGAGCCCCCCTGACCTCCCTCTCTCTTTCCTCCCGCTCCTCTCCCCAGCCAAGCTCATCGTGGAGACGGACACCTTCGGGAGCCGTGTGCGCATCAAGGGAGCAGCCACAGGTTTCTACATCTGCATGAACAAGAAGGGGAAGCTGATTGGCAAGGTAGGGCACTGGGCTCAAGAGCATGGGCAAGCCAGGGGAGTGCCAGGAGAGGAGCTATTATGGAGTCCATACATGGGGATGGGGATGGGGAGGTAAGATGGGGGTCCTGAGGGCTCAGCCAGTGCACCCCTTTGGAGGGCAGGGGGATGAGCCATCCTGCAGCCCAAGTGGCAGGAGGGAAGCCGGGGAGGAAGGGAGGTGGGTGGGTGCTGTGTGGGGTACATGCCTTGTATCTCCACGAACAAATAGGCGGATTGCCAGGCTATTCTCCCTGATTACATGGTACTAAGTGCTAGGAATGTTAAGATGCTCCATGGGGGCTGGCCCCAAGGCCAGGCCCGCCTCGCACCAGTTAGTCACGCTCCCTCTGAGCCTTGAGGCTCCCTCCCCAGGGGCGGATTGGGCTGGATGTGCAAAATCCCCCTGGGGCAGCGATTGTCTGGGAGGATTTTCTGTGGCAGCTCCTTCCCTGGGGCTGGCTGATGTGGTCCCACTGCTACCCATAATGGGAAGGAGCTCAGCCCCCAGCTGCCCCTGTGCTCCCTGCCATCTGCATCTGTGAACATCATCCCCACAGACCCCACTTCGCCTCTTTGGCCCCTTGATGCCCCTCCTATATTAAACAGGCAAGGGGGAATAGGGTGGGTGGGTGAATTGCCACTGAGATGGAGAGTTTGCTTATGGTCATGCTGGTGGGGGACTCCAGCCCTGGCATGGATGGGGGCAGAATGGCAGCGGGCAAAAATGTCCCTGTGGGTGCAGTGGAAGTGAAGGCTGGGACAAGCCATGTTGGGGCTTGCAGCCTGGTGCTGGCATCACACTGGGGATGCAAGCTGCAATGAGCAGCATCTGCCCATGCCACAATGCCTGCTCCCCCCCAGCTTTTCTAGTGAAAAGCAGATTTTGGGCAATTCAGACTTGTAGGAGAAGAGGTGGGAAAAGTGAGCCATTGGCTGCCCACAAGCATCACCATCACAACCTTGCTGCCACCCCAGACAATCCAGCTTTGGGTAGTGAGTAGAAGCCTCTGACTGAGCGCCCATTGCTTAAATCCCCCCTCTGTCCCATTCTCAGAGCAACGGCAAAGGCAAGGACTGCGTCTTCACGGAGATTGTCCTGGAGAACAACTACACGGCACTGCAGAACGCCAAGTATGAGGGCTGGTACATGGCATTCACTCGCAAGGGCCGCCCGCGCAAGGGCTCCAAGACCCGGCAGCACCAACGGGAGGTACATTTCATGAAGAGGCTTCCCAAGGGCCACCAGACCACTGAGCCCCACAGACGCTTTGAGTTCCTCAACTACCCCTTCAACCGGAGAAGTAAAAGGACTAGAAACTCCAGCTCCAGGGCGGGTCCTTGACTTGCCTGCCTCTGCCTGCCCTGTCTGCACGTGTCCCGGAGGACTGTCCTCTGAGCTTGGTGGACTATATGTAGAGACTTTCCCATATGGGTATTAAAAAAAAAGGGGGGGGAGGATGAAAAAAACTTGCTCTAGTTGATAATTTGGGGGGGTTGTTTGGTTTTACAAAAAAAAAAAAGAAAAAAGAAGAGAGGCTCTATTTTTGTACTCCAACTTTAAAAGAAATGAAACGTTCAAAGACTGGTGAAGGGGGAAGAGCCCTTCACTTAGAAATGTTCTAGTCTGTTTTTGGGGTCGCGTTTTATTTTGTATTTTTTTTGTAGCTCTAGGGGGAAAGGAGAAAAAAATCACCATTTAAAACAAACAAGCAAAAAAAAAAAAAGAAATCTAAATCTGGGAGCGATGGACTGAATTAACACTTACTGGAGAAGATTAAGAGGTCAGAAAACAATTAAGGGGAGAGAATTTCTTTCAGAGGCAGTTGGTGGCCTCCTGGGTGGGTTTTGCAGCCTGGGTGATGTGTGGGCACTGCCTGTGGGGGCTGGCTGTGATGCCCAGGGTGAGAACCACTGGATGCTTTCCTTCCTCGGATGCACCTAATTCTTCCACTGAGCAAGGGGTTGCTGGAAGCCGCTTGCATCCTTCTGAAAACACTGCTGGCTTCCCAACTCCCAACTTATTTTTTTTTTCTCAGGAGGGGACAGGGGTGATGGACACCCCACAAAAAGTCCTGAACTGACTTGGTACGTCTTACCCATGAGAGCATCTTTGGTATTTGTTTTGTTTTAAACAACTAAGGTGAGGCAGTGGGCAACGGCTGCCATGGAGTGGGCTGGTAACTGGTATTTTTTTTTTCCCTGTGTGGAAAATGTGAACTTCTCATCAAAAATTGACATTTTTTTCTGTTTATATTTTTTTATCAGATGGAAATTTTCATCCATAAAATTAAAAAAAGTTTACAAATTACTGTGGAGCCATTTTGGGCTGGTTTTGTCGTAATACTCAGTTTGTGGTTGGCACTTCCATTGTCAACTGTCTCTTCCAGGTTTGCTCTTTGAGAACTACCACTGTCCTTGTTCTCCTACCAAAGGAGAGGTTTTCTTTCAAAATTTCTGTATTGACAGAAGCTCAATTTCTATTTAGAAAAAAGAAACCGAAGGAAACATTAAATCTCTTGAGTGAACATCCCCAGCCACCCCCGCTCTGCACATGCTGCCCTGGGACTGTGACTCTCTCCAAAGGGTTAAAGCAATTATTCTTCACGGGGAGGGCAAACAAAGACACTGGATAGGAGCCAGAACCGGGGGTGACTTTTCATCTAATCTTTTTTGATTGTTTGGGTTTTTTTTCTGTTTCCTTGAGGATTTTTATTTTGGTTTGGTTGTGTACAAATATAAAATTATTGAAATATTTATTTAATATGTGCATTAAAAATTTGTATTAGTCTAACTGAGCCTGATGCTTTCCAGGGAGGGGCTGGAGAGGGCTGAAGGAGGATGGCAAGGTGCAGGATGGGGCTGAGGCTGCTGCTTCGTGTGAGCCCCTTCCCAAGGGAGCAGATGTGGGAAGTGGGAGGATGCCTTGAGATCTTGGACCCAGATGAGTCTTGTGGAAATCACAGTTTTCCTTGCAGAAAATTCCAGGTTTAATGGGCAGATGTCAACTCCTTGCCCTGTTGGGACAGGACCATTGCAGGTTGAATGGGGACATAGCGCAGCAGAGCCTTGACCACTGGTTTTTAAGCTTGGGATGAGGCTTTCCAGGAGATATCTGCTCCCTCTTGGTCTAGATGAGCTTGGTGTCTGTGCAACGTGAGTTGTTGGGCTCCCTCCTTTGGTGGATACTCAGCCCTGCTGAGATGCTGAGCCTTGCTCAGAGGGGCTGATGGGGTACTTGGATACAAAGTGGTGTCAGATATGGAAGGAAGGATGCAAGAAAAAATTGTTAAATATGTTTTTTTTTAAAAAAATAATAGTTACAGAAATGGAGCAGCCTCACAAGGTGAGAGTCTCGCCAGTGCCAGCCTGGCTGGTGCTGCCATCCTTGGCAGGTGCCTGCAGCATTACTTAGTGCTCAGGGTGTTGCTTGTCTGCAGGGTGCAAGGACGAGCTATCCCCTGGCTGATGCCACAGGCTGGGCTGAGCTGTCAATACATATCATTAATTTCAAGGAGAGAAGCCTGGGGACTGTGCACCTGGCCATGGTCTATGTATGAGCATCACTGGTGCATCACAGAGGTTGTGGGTGATGCTTAGGCTGTAGGACAGCACTGCTAAAGGCAGATGGTATTTGCCTGGCTGTCCCAGGAGTGCCCCAAGGACTGCAGAATCCCAGAGCGCTGGGACAAGCCCATGTTGTGGTCTCCAGACTACAGGAACTAAAAGTGAATGGCTCCTGGCCTTTCCCCAGGCTGAGATGTTGTTTAATAGTCCTTAATGGGTGCTTTTCTTTCATTAATTTGTCTCATTGCTTTTCCTAATGGCTTTGTGAAGCTGTGTGAATTGGTGCTGGGTTGCTGCTCTGTGTAAGGTTAGTAGAGGGGCAGGACTGGCTTCATGCAGGTCAGCAGATGTCCCCTCCCTTGTTATCTGTCCCCCAGGGACAGTCATGGGACGGAATGGCGTGGTGTGGGTGTTCAGCCTCCAGTAAGGCTGTTCTCTGATCCCTGCCATCCTGGGGTGTAGCCAAGGGCTGGAGCAGGGGGCACCAAACATCCTGGGGGTTTGAGCTGGGGAAGGACACCCCTATGTCCTATATCACACACCATCCCCAGCTCCTGCCATCTGCTCTGCTTCAGCCTGCCTTTGCGAAAGACACCCAGGCCTGGCTCCTGGGAAGGGACCCCCTGCTTTCTCAGCTCGCTCGGTCTGTGGTTAATTAGCCCTTTTCATTAAAGGGCTTTTGGGTGGCCATGCTGCCTAGGAGCACTAGGAGCACAAAGCCTGGGGCTTTGTTTATTGCTTGAATTTGTCCAGCTTCAGCTTCCAGCCAGCAAATGTTATTTTGCCTCTGTTTGGGAGATTAAAGAGCCCACTACTAGTTAGTTAATGAGTAAGTGAATTAATTAATGGTTCTTCATACACTGTCTCTGCACTGATACTGCTTAGTCCCTGGCATGGCTGGAGCAGCTCATGCTCTTCCCAGAGACCTGGGCCCTGCATGGTCCTGAGCACATGGTCCTCCAGGGCTGGTAGGTCCCACCACCCAGGCAGGAAGATGAGGACAGTCCCTGGTGCTACCTGCTGTTCCTCCAGGGATGCAGGTCAATCATCAGCCCAGGAATGTGGGACTTTTTCCTCCTCCTCTGTCATCAGTGGGTGTGTGGACCAAGCTTGAGAATCACAGGCACCCAAAGGTCCTGGGGACAGTGGGACACTGAGCTGGGGCTGGACCCAGGAGAGTGTTGGGGACAGGAGGTAGGTGTTCGCTTCCATCAACTTGTGCTGTTAGTGTGGGTGTTTTGGGCAAAAAACCCTGCTCTGAGCTAGTAAAGTCCATGAGATGGGGATGTGCCTGTCCCTAGCGCCACCACTCCCAGTGTCACCCTGTGGTTTCCTTGCAGCCACCGGCTGGCCGGAGGGAGGTGGCAAATGAAGCAGGAGAGGACCTGTACTGCTCTGGCTAGTGCCACAGGGATGACTGCCCTGGCCAGAGTGCTAAGCAGTGGTGCATGTATGTCCCTGCCTGTACAGGACTTTGCCATACGATGCCATCTGGACACAATAATAAGGCTGGAGCTGAGCTACATTTGGGAGAGTCTCCCTCATGAGGCAAGACTGGGAAGCCCAGCTGGTCCAGCCAGCCAATGCAGGGTAAGAAGTAAATGTGGGGTGAACACACCAGGGCAATGCCAGGCAGGGAGAAGAGCTGTTTTCAGGTTAAATCTGGTTATGGCAGAGAAACAGTAGATGGACAGGAATAAACTGAAGTGGCAAGAAAAAGGGTCTGTGCTATCTGAGCAGGGGCTGCACCAGGGTTTGATCCACCAAGCCCTGAACCTTTCAGCACATGCTGTCTCCACTCCCATCGCTTCTCTCACCTTACAAACACCGCTGGGCTTCATTGTAGGGCCAACCCATGACAACTTTGCTGCAGGGTCTGCGTGGGGAAGGGTGACCATGGAGCAGGGTGGGCTGCACAATGCTGTGGCAGGGTTGGGGCTCGCCTGGGCCCCCTTGGGCATGCTCTGGCTTAGGAAGAAGGACTGGGGTGTTTGTTTATTGCATCAGGCTCAGCTTTCAAACATCTCCCTGCCATTCCCCTCCCCCTCCTTTAATTAATTCTGGGTAAGAAGTCCTGGCTTTATTGTGCCACCGAGCTGAGGGCGCCCTGTGGGAAAAGTCACACCTTCTGAACAGCTTCTGATACCATGCAAATGAAGGACAAGTCCAGGAAACGCTTTCATCTCGGACCTGTCCAGCCCCCTGCCCATTAATTACACACATTTCATTTGTGTGAGGGCAATTCCTCTTGGGGAGGGGGCGGGGGACAGCCCTGGCTTGTGGATCATCTCGGCCCTGCCCTCTAAAGACCCCTCCTTGGAAGGGGGGTTTATAGCCAGAAACAGGGATGCTCAGGAGCTCAGTGGGGGATCCCATATTTCTGCTCTCACACAGCTACTCCAAATCAAACTAGGTCATCATCAGATGGCATCAGGTCAGCAGGGAGGGTTCAGCACTGCCTATGCCCTGCTCGGTGCCAGCAAGCCCCAGCTGTGGACCCAAATGCCACAGGAGTATCCTCGAGGGAGGTGCGGGACAGAACAGTAATGAGCTCAGCGCTCTCCCATGGGGGCGACTCTCCAGGGCCAGGAGCTCATGAGATGTAACTTTGGGCAAGGTGACCACAAAATGAGTCCCACGTAGGGAAACATCTTTCCACACTGCTACTGAAATGCATGTGTTGGGGGAGTGCATCAGGCTGTGACAGGGCACAAAGCCTTCTCAGCCACACGTAGACCAGACCCAACTCTCCTGTTGAGCCTTGGTCTCTCTGTGCTCCTCTCTTTTCTGCACAGCCCCTCTGACCACAGTGTCCCCAGCATGGCTGCAGCTGAAGGCACCTCCAGGCTGGTTCCTGTTTTCCTGGGGCTGATGAGGAGAGTTGGCTCCAGATCCTGGAGAAGGTGTAGAGTGAGGAGATGTGGAGTACAGTGGGTTTTCACAGCCTGTTTCCTGGCCATGATAATAACACTTAGCACTTCTGTAGCACCTGGGTTGCTCCAAGCACCTACACATCTGCTCCTCATTACCACCCTGTTTCCCATTTGCAGCATCTCTGCCCCCTCCCCACACATGCCTACAGCAATAACAGCTCCCCCCTAGAAATGGCACCACCTCCCCAACTTTTCTCCTGGAAATCTTCAGGCCAGGGTTCCAGGGAGCTGCAGTCACTTTCTTCTCTGGAGTCCAGACTGGAAGCTGCCCTCCAGTATTGGGGTGGCTTTGCTGCAGAAGACCTTTGATGGCCAGGTTTGCCATTTGCCTTCCTCCTGGAGTGAGGATGTGCAATCTGTATCCTCTGGTGTTGACAACCCACGGGCCTGGGGGACACATGGTAGTTGTGGCTTGGTGCACCAGAGGAGCTTTTGGGAGATGGAGGGATATTTGGGACTTGGTTAATAGGATCCTGCAGCCTTTCTGAATTAAAGTCAGCATGAAACTGGTGCCAGGCTCTAGCAAAGCTGCTTGTCTACCTGCTGGCCCTGTGCCAGAGGATGAGAGAAGGCTCATGTGTGGATGGGTTGAAGATTACAACCATTACTCTAGATTACCTGATTATTAGCCCAGGCTACTCTGTAATTAAACACACTTTAGATGTGCTGTACTGGGAACAGAGGGGATACTCTTGAGCTTCATGCGACTTACAGGATCTTTCCTATGTTCATAGTAGCTGTAGCAGCAGAAGGTCCCTCCCGGCTGTCAGATGTGATGACCAATATATATCCTGTGGTTGCAAAGTCCTAACTCGGAGACTGGGGCAGGCTTGGCTCTGTCAGGAAGAACCACTCTAGCCATGCCTAGGTATTGACACTTTGCTAAGCTTGTGCTGTTTATTGCTGGGATGCTGTGATGCTGAGGACTGCCAGAGCCTCACCAGTTTGGTGGATACCTGATCTGTGCTCCTGTTCCTATTCAAGTCCACTGCTCAGCCATGGAGGAACCCCCTTCACCCGTGATCAAAGGGTCCTCACTTCCTGGGCTGGCCTCTCCTGCCTATATGGCCAATAGTATCTTTTAATTTTTTTTTTTTAATTCTTAAAGCTTTTATAGGAGAAGGAAAAACTCAGTCTCACTCTTGCTGTGATTATTTTGCCAACTCTTTCTGCTGTAGTAGCACATCTTGGTGTCTGGAGTCTCCTCTTTTATGAGCTGCTCGCAGAGTAAACGGCAGCCCTTGTCCCAAAGACATGCTGTTTTGCATGGTTGGCTGTAGCAGGTGGCATAAGCTGGTAAGACAGACCTAATCACAGGTCTAGTTGCTAACCCAGCAAAAGAAAGTCCTGGGAAGGGATTTGAAGGAGGGCTGGAAGGTGTCCCTGTGGAATTTCATAACAAGCACAAGAAAAGCTCCAATCGCAACATTCAAAAAAACCAAAAGTAGCTGAAGTGCAGGATGATGAGACCTAGGCTGTACACTGATAGAAAAAATTTGGCTGCTGAGATGTGAAACGGGACCTTTTGTGCTGGCTGTACTTGCATGCTCAGGCCCCAGGATGTGGCTGTGCTCCCCATTGCCCCATGAGAAGCAGATGCCCAGCTGGGAGCAGTCCCTTTGGTAATGGCCTGCGAATTTCCCTTGGCTCCATTAATTGCCACCTGGCTGCTAGTTACAGCTCCCAGTCAATTGCTGGGAGTGTTGGGCCCTGCAAAACAACCCCTTGAAATCAGTTGTTAGCTCAATTAACAACCAGTTTGGCTTTGGTTCAGGCTGTTAACCATCAAACAGCTAACTGCTGGTAATGATTGATTTCTCAGCAGTTGGGGCTGCAGTGGAAAAGCCAACCTGTTTCACAAAATGCCATTAAAGCCAAGACTTTGTGAACACATCTGGCTCAGACAAACATTTGAGCTGTCCCACACCAGTAGAGCAGGTAAGGTGATGGCCAGGATTTCCATCTATTTTGATTAAAGCATGGGTCATTGGGGTATGTTAAGATGAACTGGCAGCCAGTGGGCCAGTGCTGCCACCGCACCATGCTCCAGGTAGGCGGATGCTGCTGTCTGTTAGGGCAACCACTCACACCCATGGGGCATCACGCTGGTCAAGGTCCCCATGGATGGGAACTGCTCGGCGTCCAGCCCTCTTCCGCAGTTGCTGGTCCACCCAGCAAACATGCAAAGATTAGTTTATCCTGTTTAGATTTTTGTGTTTCCCCAAATCACCTGGGCCACTTCCATCTGTACAACCAGCTGGGAGCTTGTACAGGGAGAGCTGTTCCCATGGGCATATGCAAGCCTGGGGATGCCTCCAGAGCAGCCTGGGAATCTTCCTGTGTCTGCTGGTGAGCAATGCAGACTCATCTGCATGTGTGAGTATCTCTATGAAAGCTGTAAAATACTCTTTGAGTCCCAGGTAAGGCTGTCAGCCTGGGATTCAGGCAGGGTTTTGTTTAAGATTACTGGTCAGATCTTCATCTATTTCTCTCCACTGTTTCAGGCCCTGGTTCTCAGCTCTGCATTGGTGGGTTAGTTCAAACACTTTGCTGGTGCTACATCAAGGACTGTTTTGCCTGGGATATTTCCCCCTGATCAAAGTGATCAATTCAAGCTGTAGCATGTACGGGGAGGAGGGAGACAGACACCTGTTAAGGAAAGACTTTGAAAACACAGAGGACTTGCTGCAGAAGTTGACCTTGTGAAATGTGCACTCTGATGGCGCAGGGCGAGGAGCGAGTGCCTCGGCATACAACGCCACGGTCCTCCTGCATCTGAGGGCACTTGTGGTCCTGCTGGGGCCTTGGCACTGCAAGCCTGAGCTCTGTTTCTGAAGCTAGGTCCTGGTGACTTTCAGCAGGACATGGGCACCTGAGACCCATGTAGATGTTTCAAAGATCTTCCCACAGGGTTCCTGCAAGGGCAGATCTGGTTCCCTCTGATGCCATGCTTTTCCTGTCCTTTCATGGGAGGTATGGTCATCCCAGATTCCCAAGCAGTATGTACACCAGCATGGCACATGTTTTCTGTAGATAGCTGTATTAGATATTCCTTGTGCAAGCAGGACAAAGTGGCTTATTTTATCATATACCTACTAAAAGTAACTCTGCTCTCTCCCATGCTGGGATTACCTTGCCACCCTTATTGGGGAGGCTGGGGAGGTCAGGTTGTGGCTGGGGCTCTCTCTGTGCTGGGCAGTGCATGTGCAGTGAGCTCCTGCACCCCAGGGGTCAGTTAGGATTTCTCCCTCTAGTCTGGAGAGAATCTGATTCTCACAAAGGGAAAAATTAGAAGTCTGGGGTAAGCAGGAGATCTGACAACCCAGCTTTCCTGCTCCTTGGATCTGCGAGCAAATTTTTTATTTGCAGCTTGTGGACTGAATACAGCAATCCTGGTCTGTGCATCTTCTGAGTGTCTCATTCCCCCTCAGCTGTTGCTAAATGCATCCTTCCAGGAGGTGGATGGGTGCCTCTCACCTGCCGGAGCCGGGTGAGCTCTGGTTGCTCAGACTTTTTCTGTATAACAGAGAAGGTCAGTTATAAACAGAAACGGTTGGTTTTGTTGGGGGCTTTTTTTAGACATAAATGCTCCATCATCATCAGGCTGGCTTAGCTTTCAGCAGCCAATGCAAACAGAGCCAAACCCTCAGCAGAGAATTCAGCAAGAGAAGCAGCATAGACTTTCCAGGGCTATTTCTCCAAAGTCTTGCATCTTCATTCCTCCTTTTACCTTGTGCCACAGCAGCTGGTGCTGTTCTGGGCTCTGTGCAGACACAGGGTGAGCCCTGAGGAGCTTCCAGATGGAGCTGAAAGCAAGTGGCATAGCCCCATTTTAGAGAAGGAGTGTGGGGAATCAGTGCACAGAAAGATTAAGTTTTGAAAGAAATCCTGGCAGAGCCACGAATCAGCTGAATCAATCTGCAAGAGGCCAAGAAAAGGTATGGAAGTGGCCCAATGGGGGAAGTGATGTATATATATGCAATAATCTGAGCTATGAACAAAGTACAAAACCACAAAACTGATCTCTTTCTAAACCTCACGTCCGATTCCCCAGCTTTGACTGAAGTTTGGACTCTGTCCCATATCCCGACTGGAAGGAACCTGCTTTTGTACGTGAGCAGATTTCAAAGTCATAGGGATTACTCTGAATGTCCATCCCAGCCTTCTGCAATAATTGGAGAAGAGGATTGCGCTCAATGCCTTCTGAGTGAAAGCCGTAGTCCTTGTTTAAGGAAAAGGAAGGAAGGATATCCTGCAGGGACTCTGTATTCGGTATTATTTGGTATTTTTTGTTTAAAATTGCCTATCTTCAACTCATGGCACTCAATCTTGTACTCTTTTTCTTCCAGCTTACAGTGCTGTCCAACCTGACCAAGCTTCTGCAGGCACTGCAAGCAGGTTTTCCAGGTCTCTCCAAGCTCTTGTGGGGGCTTTTTAAGCTGATTCCCATCTGTCAACATCTCTTGTGAAGTGCAGCCAAGTGTTTTGGCTGAAGCATCTGGCAGTGTTGTCCATCACTGGCTTGCTTGTGTCCAGGATTTTGGGACAAGAAATGATGCAGTGACCACCCACTGGAGTGATGTCTATCTGCTCAGGGTTGGTGTTTTCTAAGAGGTTCTTGCAGGGACTTGCAGAGCTATTGAAGCCAACTGTGGAGCTGTAACCCTCATTCGGTCAAGACCACTGTAACTTCAGTCTGTTTTGAAGAACAGAGGCATGGATGGTCCCCACAGAAGGTGCAGCTAAGGCATGGTTACAGACTCCTGTCCCTTGTTTCCTGCTGCAAAGGCTACAGCATATCTCTAAAGCAAAGCTAGCATTTATTTTATAATGAATCCTGAAATTCTGAGTCTTACGCTCGCCCAGGAGGGCTCCATCTCTGGTCATTCAAATATTCAGATGGTGAGGTCTGAGATATTTTTGCTCTCAGTTGTGATGGGTAAAGCCACAGTCATTCCTCTGACTTCACTAGAATAGCTCTGGATTAGTTCAGATGTGAGTAGAGGTTGGTTCAAGCTAATTATCCTCAATGCCCATATCTGCAATTCTCCTGCACTAAAGCCAGCACAGTGACAGCAGTGAGTGCAGAGGCTTTCATATACCCAAAGGTTTTGGCAGAATCTGTGTTTCAAGAGCTGGTCACTGTCCCCAGATGCTGTCCCAGAGCCCTTGCTGAGGTGTGACATAAAGATGGAGGGGGCACGACCAGGCAGGGAGAGGAAAGGTGCTGTGGAAACCAGAAATTCCCAAGGGCATGTCTGTGGCTTGTGGCACTACATGCAGCACCTGGTGCACTGATCCAAATCCCACCGCTATCATGACCTGATTTATCATAAGAAAAGCTCTTTCCTACTAATCACTGCTGGCTGGTAAAGGGGCATCCCCAGCCCCTAAAGTACTGGGTGACCAAGAGGGGAAAGCGGTGGTTGCTGACACACATTGAGCTCTCACAGCCTCTGTCATGGGATCCAAAGAAGTGTCTGCACTTCACTCCCTCTCAGAGTGATCATTGTGAGTAGCCGAGGGTTTCACCACCTTCCCCTGCAGAGCCATGGGTTCTCCATGCACTTGGTACTAGCACAGGGGGATGACTTGCACTTGACGACTGCTTTACCACAGCACCTGCCTGTCCTCCACCAACACTTCTCTCTGACTGCCTTGCAAGAAGGAGATGTACCATTCTCGGTATAAGGCTGAACACCACGGCAGTGGGTGCAGTGCAACGTGGAGGTGGCCTCCCCATGGGCCATGCTGCCAGCTGGTGCAGTGGGATGTGGCAGCCCCCAGGACATCATGGTCCCAGGCACTCCAGTCATCAGCCAGAGCTCCCCAGATCAAGTCTGGGGCTCCCTGGGGTAGCCAGCTTGCCTTAAGCATCAGTGAGGATGAGAAACTTCCCTACAGGGAAGAGAAAATCACAGCTGAGCTTTTGCCCTGATGGCAAAGCTCCAAGAACTGGGATTTTGGACAAACCCTCAGCACTGTGACGTGGGATCACCTTATGAGTGGTGAGGATGGGGCATTTTTTTTTTTTTGTTTGCTACCTACGGAGCCTGGAAGGCTCTCCTGGTGATATGAGCAAAGGGACAAGCAGTGGAGGGGGCAAAGCGGGCAGAAGCATGGGTGAGACCTAGCTGGAGAGGCAGAAGAAGGCAGAGGAGCCCTCTCTGACAGGCAGCTGAGCTCCTCAGCAGAGAGGGGAGCAGGGGCTGTGGGTCCCACCCCTGTACTCCCTGAAGTACATTCTCTGGGAATGAATGTCCATGGGGAGGAGAGGGAAGCTAGAGCCAAACAGTCAGTGAAGCACATGGGCTTTTAGTCCTCCTGTCACCTTGAGGACATCCAGAGGTGGCAAATGTGCAGCCTCTGCTATTGTGACCAAGTGAACCCCTAATGGGCTGCTTAGGGGACCCTCACTTAGAGAAAGGCCAGGGAGGCAAAACCCCAGTGACATGGGCAGCTATTTCATGCCTCATTTGCTGGGTAGCACCCACTTCTCACTGCTCCTCCTCTGCCTGCTCCACCCCAGAGATGGGCACACCCCATGGCACAGCGAGCTGGGCTGACCCGGCCATACCCTATCCTGATGCATGGTCCATAGGAGCTCCACTGACTTCTTGGGGGAGATGTCAGACACAGATCGGACTCTGCTCTGTTGTCTGGGCAGCATCATACGTACTATGCATCGAAACCATCAGTACTTATGGGTCTGGCCTTCCTAGTTGCCATCCATGCAGGAAATCTCTGAGTGTGGTGACTTATTCCCAAGTGTGCTGCCTTGTTGTT